>JAQBSW010006585.1:0-47360 GCA_029291075.1 Eudiplozoon nipponicum | reverse complement strand
GTGAAACGCTTTTTAGGTATAACATCAGAAATATTGCACGTTATGTTCTGAGCACGTCAAATACTAAGTATAAAATTTCTATTCAAAATAAACAATAATTTTAGTCCGGAATATCTTTTACATGTCTGAAAATCTTTCTGCAAAAAGAATTCTTTGCGTATAAATTTAAAATGATTCGGAAGTGCGATATGAAGGCACGTGCAGAAATCATCTTAATGGCATATGATCATATTTAAAATGTTTGAATTAATGTTTCGTATTAAAACCATTATTATCTAGTTTATATATATATATATATATATATATATATATATATATATATATATAGAGAAAACAAGTAGAAAATGCTCCAAAATGCAAATGTCTAATATATTCGATTTAAATTCATCTGTAATATGTATCCATATGCAACTAATAAGGTTTACATTAATATAGACCGTGAACTATTTGGTTGAGCATCATTTAAATAAACATTTTTTTCACGTAATATCGTTTTTCAAAATATTTATTTTTCGCAATTTTTTTTCAATCTTTCTTTACTTAATCAATACTTTTTTGTAAAAGCAAATGTCCATTTGCTCCAACTTTCTTGTTTTTCGGTACCTCGTTTAGTAAATCATGCCTGTTAAAGTACTTCAGAAACTAAAAAAAGAAAACTGTTGCAATTTTCACTGAATAACAAAATAATTACCAAAATTGTAAGGAAACCAGCGTTTCTTATGGCGGCTGTGCATTACAGCAGGTGTACTCATACGCATAGGAGAAAATAGCGTCCTATATTCCCACATATCTCAACCAAATATAAAGTGGGCAAACAGTGTAATACCGGCTCCTACTGAATAGACGCCTTTAAGCCCGAAACGAATGTGCACGAGATCGTACTTTCCATTCATGCAGTCTTTGATTTATCCTTATCGTCATATTGGAGCGAATTTGTTACCCGGTGAAAAACAACTACTATAAATTGCATATATAATAGTTCTCCACCAAAAATGTATCTAACTGTTCGAAATATTTTTAACAAATGGAATGTTGAGATTTGCTCTTGAACTATCTATATTAATTAATTATTACTTTCGTTTGCATAGGAATTTATCAGCTTTTGAATTATCAGTAACTATTTAAATTTATATATTTATATATTTATATATATATATATATATATATATATATATATATTTATATATAAAGATATTTGTGATGAATAAGATAAAAACTTGATTTAGTATTTCATAAAATTCCATTAATTTTTGCCTACCTAAAGGGTACTGTTAGTTTTAATTAATGTTACTCTACACAATAAAATGCATATTCATCTAAATTTCATTTTTGCAAACATAATAGGATATTAGGTAGATGATTCAGCTAATACGAAAGAATGGCTTCTTTTAAATCGGCATCCACCATTTTAAATTTGTAGTATTGTATTTGTAGTTAACCAGATTTAGGCAAATAAAATTAGTACATTAAAGGACACATAAAAATTTGATGTGTTAAATATAGGATTGCTTTTCTGTCATGTATACATTTATTATGTCATGCTAAATATTCGGTACACCATAATAATGCGTTAAATATTTATATAAACCCTGTTTGCAAAATTTTATTCCTTGAGTGTTTTGTATAAATAAAGTCATTTTTCCTAAACTGAATGGACAAAACAAATAAGCCTAAAATATCGTTATGCAACATGTTGTCAACATTCTCACTTTATTTAAACAATCAGGTTAGTAATTTTCAAATACAATTAACTAAATATATCTTAAAATAGAAGATGCATCCTAATTAACTGAGGGACGATTACCAGTTGCTTCAGACATTAAATTTAGCATCGCAATATGCCAAGCGCAGAGTTATTCTAATAATTCTAATTTTGATTATGATTAGATTGAAAATTATAGAATAATAAATGTTTCCGTGTAAAAAACAAAATAAACTAAAAACGAACATATCTTTATATAGGAATTGAAAGGCCAAAAAATAGAAAATTTAAACACGAAGATAGGGTGAAATTGGAGAACAGCAAAACAATTTCGTGTATCATCACCATTTTAAGTTTTATACGTTTATATATTAATTAGATATAAATAAATATTACGAATAGAATTATAGGTTTGATTTAGAAATTTATTTAATAACGCGAAGCAGAAAATTAATTGCATAATAAAAAATGTGAAAATATCTTGGAATAGATCAAGCGGCATTCAATTATTTTGTTTATCAAAAAATATTGTCGAGAAGAATGTCGAAAGAATTATACATTTTACCGGATTCCGCTTTTGGCTTTTTGTTCTACGTTACTGCACATGATGCAATTCAGAATTGATTAATTATATTTACTGGGATCTTAGCATCAGAGATGGGAACGGCATTATTGCATAAACTAGCAGCATTGAATGTGGAAATCGCGGAACATTGCAAGAAAAGCAGCTGGTTCTTGGGGTAAGAAATTTTTGCAATGAAGAGTGGATTCCTAATTTATTCGCGGATAAACATGTATATTAAATTTTCCTTTCATCATCGGGGAATTTAACTCGCGCTCTTTATTATCAAGCATAGGCATATTTGAAAATTTTCAAAAATTTCGTTGCATTTTGATGCATTCCATTATTGTTAAATCTGATAATTCCATATCTACCTCTGTATTTGACTTCGGTACATGAATGCATTGTACCCAAGGAGAATCGCAAGAAAATTACTGGCTTGTCCAACTTTGCGGCTACTTACTATAAAGGTGAATAAGAATCGCAAAAGTGCTTCATATTTTCAATCAGCATTATGGAAATGTCTTGATATTCCTTAATTTTACCTTAATTTTTATCATTTTCAACAGTAAATAACTAAATTTTAAGGGTCAATTTGGCTTAGGCATAAAGACTATTTCTATTATTCTTCCGTATTTCACACAGGCACCAGCACAAATTGCTTAGACTGGGAATAGTTGGCGTGGTTGCTACACTGCTAGTGAAAAGCGGCATTGTGTAATGCTTTAGGGTGTGAAAATTGTTCTATTTCAAAATTATTTCTTCTCATCTTCTCATGAATTGCCTCATAATTTTTTTATATAAAGATTACGTCGTCGAGCTCAATCTCAATTGCCTACCTTATTATCTCATATTTAAATTGTATTTCTGCCCTTTCGATAATTCCAAAACTTTGACAATCTGTAGTGGAAAGTCTTTTACATTAGACCCACGCGTGGAAAATTCGCGTTCATATAGAAAAATGCATTTTCTCACTGTGCCTTGCATTTTAAGCATAGAAGTACAACAAATGAAAATTGAATCAAACTTTAGGAGTATTTCTAAACCATATAAATTTTTTACCATATCGATTTATATCTCACAGGAAAAATTAATCCACCCTGCTGATTGTGATTTTATTAAGTTAAATTTAACTTTAAACTAGGAAAGCATAATTTAGTGCATAAAATAATTGTATAGTTCTAATAATACTTACAATTACCTTCGTCTGAATGAAAATCATAGAACAATTGTAAAGTTTTATATTGAAGTAAACATATTTTTATCAAATGTATTTAACTATAAGAAATATTATTCATCGAAATACATTGGAATCTCGGTTCTACACGTTTAAGGCTCTATGTATTTTTTGTCTTGGAAGTGAGTCCTGACATTTCCTTACACCTTTTTTGTGCCATGCGAAATGAAGCTGTTCTCAATAATCAGTAGTCGATTTATATTATCCTTATTATAGATTAAGCATTTTGCGAGACATTATTATCTGATAAAATAGAGTAGAGGCGCATTGGTCTCGGCCATAGGAGAGTCTCTGAGACGCCGGGCTCGGCTAATCCATATGTACGAAAAGACTATCCACCTAAGACCAGCTAAATTACTCAGTTTTTTCTTTTAAACTAGATTTCTCTAGTTTTTCGGTTAATTTCTCCGTCTTCTCGCACTTATTTCTGCTATCCATTATGTTAAAATAATATTTATTACAATATATTTCCTAAAACAAACTACGTATGTTCACCGTCTCACTGATTGCCACCGAGTACTTTCAGAAACGAAGAACTTAAAAATAAAATATCCAATATTATTACCCAAAGCGATTTTGAGATCTTTTACCTAGTATCATAAAGAATAATACTTTTTTGTCAACTTCAATTATTTGGTATAAAAATATCGTTTCGTAAAATGATTTTCAGGAAACCAATAAGGTTAAGCCAGGTACATGTATCATGCGTACCTTGCAACCCAAAAACTCATGAAGACTGAATAATAAAGTCACCAAAGAGAAGTCAAACTCCTCGATGATATGTAAAAAGAAAAAAATCCGAAAAAATTAGAGCATACATTTTTTTTAAACTTTGTTTTATGAAACCAGCAGTAATATAAATTGTGCAAAAATAAAAAAAATTGATTTTTTTTGTATGAGAAGTTAATTAATCTCCAACATCTTAATTGACCTCCATGATGGTACATAATATTTAGAATGATTTATGCGATAAATGATCTTCTATTTAAGATTGTAAAAACATGATCAGGTTAGCTGCATAAAAACATTTTTAACATGTCAACATAGAAATTGCACTTTTATGCTGCATGTATTTTTTTACAGCATGGTCTAGATTTAACAGAAATGGAGATTATTTAAAATTTATTCTTTGCAGAAATCTAATTAACCATGGGCACTGTCTAAACATTAAAATTTAATAATTATGTTTGTTGTGTGAAAAAATTGATAACATTCGTAGGTTGGTCAAATCTTCCAGTTGCACCGATATTTGGCCTTAACTGATGAGTTCTCAATTCTCCCTTCGTTTTGAAGCCCTCCATCAGTTGCCTGTCTGAAAATGACGTTGGAACAAGATTTTCTAAATTATTAGTTCCAACGACATTTTCAGATAAGCATATCATGGAAGGCTTCAAAATGAAGGGACAAGTGATAACTCATCAATCAAGGCAAAAAGTCGGTGCACCTGGAAATGTAAAGGATTCAAGATTTTACCGACCTACGTGTGCCATCAATTGTCTGGCAAAAGAAAACAGCGGTAAGAATACAAACAAGAAGGGCATCATTGCGCAATTCACATCAATATATAAGCATTACTTTGGCATGACGTAAATAGAGACTTCTGAAAGATTTAATATTCAAAGAGTAAATATTTTTTTATCCAGATATAAATAAATTTAAAAAGACACCAAATCTGCATATACGAAGCATCATGGATTCGTTTACACACTGTCAAATTGCTTTTTATTGCAAAAATTTGGATGACGTCAATTTTTGACAGCAGATACTCAATCTTAAATTATATTAGTGAAATATTTTCCTACCAAAACCATAAATTATCCAGTTAGAAATATGCACTAAGTAGATTTAAAAACGGTTTAAGTAAATTATATGAGAATGAGAAAATATTGCATCTTAAACGCCTGTAATGAATCAAATGGCGTCTGTAATTATGCAATACATCTTTGAAACTCCACACGTATGTTTTACAGACGTAGCTTTTGAGGTAATAACTGAATGCAATATCATAAGGGAGTAAGCCATATACGAAGCTTAATAGATAAAACAATTTAAGCTGGATTTACGCATTAAACTTGAATTGGATGTGATGCACACAATTGATTGTTTGTTCTCTTAGATCAAACTCTCACCGTGTTTACATTTTAAAATTTGTTTGTCTTTCAATTTATAAGTAAAGAGATGTTCATTTGAACATAAATGAGAAGAATATAGTTAGGGTATTATAAACTATATATGTTAGTCACTTAAGCGTTTTGAAATAATAAAAAAGGTTAAGGTAGCATCCAGCATTAAATAAATCGTTTGTTCAGTAGTTCTAAAATTGTCGAACTTCAGCTTCAATTTTGGTTGGAAAACGGGTTTAATACTGATTTCCCCCTCACTCTCACCTTACCGTAGTTTATTGGAATTATGGAAGCAGAAAAGACAATTAAATTCGCAATTATTTATTAGGTGTTGCGCACACAGAAGAAAATAATTTCAAATATTATCAGAAGGATAAACCAAAGACAGCATGAGCGGAAAGTTTAATCTCGAGCACATTCGTCCCGTGTTTACTGACGACTCATCAGTAGGAGCCAGTATTACTCCCTATACCGACTATATTTTTTTGCGAGAAATTTGAGAAAATTGGACCGTATTAAGTGGGAACCTGCAGTAATAAAGCTAACTTCATATAAAGTCTTCGGCAACTCACAATATATATATATATATATATATATATATATATATATATATATATATATATACCAACAGTATAGTACCGAAAAGGTACATGGTACTAACATAATGGATATCAATGTATGCTATAGTTCATCGAAATTGAGAATTACAACTATTTCTGAGCACCTGTTACTCCAGTAAATCCATACACACTGGCTTTGATAGATAAGTTATTACATTTCGCTGTTATCATGAAATCATTAAGGGATAAACGGAAAGTATAATCTCATTCACATTCGTTTCGTGCTTACTGGCGACTCATCAGTAGAAGCCGGTATTACGCCCTTTAACCACTATTATCCCACATTCTCACCAAAATATATAGTGGTTAAATGGCGTAATACCGGCTGCTACTGATAAGTCACCAGTAAGCACGAAACGAACGTGCATGAGATTATTTTTTTCCGTTTTAATTAATAATATTTAATAATATTTGAATGATTTCAGGATTACCGCGAAATGTGAGAACTTGTATCGATCAAGGCCACAGTGGAGTAACAGGTGTTAAGATATATTTGTCTTTCTTAATTTTGGAGACCTTTAGCATAAAATTAAATCGGTCGAGTTGGTACTATGTACCGACTCCGCAATAATAATATTTTTACCATGTAACATTTTGGTACCCTACTGCTGGTATCGGGTACTGACACACTAGCCATAGTGTTGGTAACCTTTAAAAACTCGGTATATATATATATATATATATATATATACATAATGATTTTGGCAATGAGTGTCGTATTATCGACGACCTTATAGGAAGTTAGCTTCATTACTGCAGGTCTGCACATTCGTATAGGAGAGTGTACGGTACTATTTTCCCACATTCCACAACCAAATATATAGTTGGTAAGGGGCGTAATTCCGGATCCTGTTGATGTGTCGACGGTAAGCAAGAAACGAAGGTGTACGAGATTATACTTTCTGTTGCTGTCTAAGATACATCCTTATGGTCAGAATTGAAATAATTTGTTACTCGGTGCGCAACACCTAACACAAAATTGCATGTATACTAATTCTCCGCCACAAACAATATCTAATTAAATTCTTACTAGTTAGGTGGCGGCGATTTAATAGTTGTTCACAGAAGCATCAGACCTAAAATCTAAAACATCATGAATTTAAAAAACACGGTGTCTCCACTGACGCTTGTTTTTTTATTTAGCTCAGGAAAAAAGCAAATGCAGTACAATAAGTGACCTTGAAAGAAGGGAGAAAGTGAAAAATTGGCAATTGTCTTACCAGTTAATTCACAGACTTGACATTCACAGAGCACTTTAAATAAATATACATATTCAATTAACATGTTATGGTAGTTGCATATTTTATAATTTTTTTCAATATAATCTAACGAATAAGTTGGATTACAATGGCAAATCAACGAGTAGACCAATTTAATCTTTATTTATACTCATCGAATATTTGTTAACATTGCCGCGGACAGGCCTCAAACCTGGGCAAATCTGCTTCAGAATTTATATTAACAGCATTCTTTCTATATATGTATTTTACTTTGTGTATGCATAATATACAAACAGAAAAATGCTAAATTCCCCATTAAAGAGAAGAGAATGTGGTGCCACAAATAGAGATTCATTAAATTAATGTTGTAGGTACCACATAGTGAAGACTAAATTCATGTTTATACGACGACCACTAAAACTCATTTTCTCGCAAAGACACCTTTGTGATGCTTGTCTGTAATAAAACAAGCGCTGTAACCAATTTAATTTCGTACATTTTAAATTCGTCAAGAAATAACATGTTTTTAAATATTAAAATATAATATCACTGGTAGAAAATGCTTAATTAAAAAAATTTCTGTCCATGAGGAATTAGGACATTCTTCTATGTATATGTGCTCCAGATGACATTATTTCTATATTTGCTAACTCGAACGGAGAAAGGTGAATGCGTGTCTTATGATAACATATATTTTTCATCAATTTACGTCGTAAAATATATAAATAAACAATAAACAAATATAACATTTTCCTTTTAAAAAGAATTCTTTACTATCCCCTTAAACGTGTCAAATTATACTTCATTTAATCCCTTTAAATCTAACCTATGTAATAATATTAATGATAGCGAAACGTTAAGAATAAATGTACTAGGTCAAAATTTCGCAAAAATCCTTATCCTCTTTTGTGGCAAACTGGAGAAATGCCATGCATTTACAAACATAGAAACAGAGGGACTCATGCAATTTTCACCATGCATTGTTTAATCTAATGGGAAATATTTCTCTTATTTAGATTTAATTCATTTTTAAACAAAGAAGCCAATATCCAGCTGCTTGTTTCTGCAGATTTTTGAAAAAAAAATATTGATTTCATTTGTATAAACATATTCATGAACAAAGTGTGGTAAAGATATTTATTCTGCTTTGATCTATAGAGCAAAGCTAAAACCAGCTGCCGTAAAGTTTTGCATATTTAGCTGATATAAAAAACATGCCTAAGACTCGAGAGAAAAAGTAATTCAATTTGTTCACAATTGAAATAATGTGTGATAAATGTCATGTATGTTTAAAATTCTAGTCAAATAATGACCTATGGGTATAATAAGCATAAAATATTGGTGTGTCTATACGTATACCCGAATAGTTTCTCAACCTGTGAGCAAAGAAACAGGTGTGTAAGCTAGTTATAAAGTAGAGGAATGCCGATTGATTGGCATGAATATTTTTTAAATGATTCTTAATTGCATCCATAATTTTGTACGCAAAATTAAAAACGAACAAATGACTGTTGTAATTATTTCCATTGTTCATTATTAACAAGCATGCATTCACATCGACTAAAATAATGAATGCTTTTTAATTGTTCACCAGTAAGAACTTTTATTTATTTATTCCAATACAGCTAAACTGTATCATATTTCATCTATATGCCGCAATGAAACTTTTTTACTTATATATAGACAGAGGGCCATAAAAATTTAATTAGCGCTAGTCAGAGCAGGCATCGATCCTCTGCTAGCCATGAAAGAATAATGTTTTGTAAAACTCGTCAAATGTCAACACACAACCAAAATGTGAACGAAATTTAAAAATATTACAAAATTTATCAGCTGGAATATAATTGAGTTATTCAAGCATTTTGCAAGTATGTCTTAGGTGTTGCGAGCCTAGTAACAAATTAGTTCAGTTGTGACCCGAATGATAAAACAAAGACAGCATGAACGGAAAGTATAATATCATGCACATTCGTTTCGTGCTTACTGGCGACTCATCAGTAGGAGCCGGTATTACGCCCTTTAACCACTATATATTTGGGTTAAGAATGTGGGATAATAGGACAGTACAATCTCCTAGACGAATGTGTAAACCTGCAATAGTGAAGCTAACATAATATAAAGTCTACGAAAATGCGACTTCAACGCTAACTCACACTATATAATACATATACACCGAGTCTATAAAGGATACTAACACTATGGCTATTGTGTTAGTAACCGATACCAACATTATTGTATCGAAAAGGTACATGGTACTAACACTATGGTTTCCGAGTCGGTACATGACACCAACCTGATGGATATCAATTTATGCTAAAGTTCACCGAAATTGAGAATTACAACAATTTCTGAACACCTGTTACTTCAGTAAATCCATACACCCTGGCTTTGATCGATATCGGTTATCACATTTCGCGGTAAGCATGGCATCATTCAATTCATGTACTGGCCAGAATTTGCTGCGATCGGAGCACTAATTGAGGTGAACTATAGCATAAATTGATATCCATCATATTGATATCATGTACCGACTTGTAAATATAGTGCTAGTACCATGTACCTTTACAGTACAATAATGTTGGTATCGGTTACTAACACATTAGCCATAGGGGTAGTATCCTTTACAGACTCGGTATATATATTATATAGTGTGAGTTAGCGTTGGAGTCGCATTGTCGTAGACTATATGATGTTAGCTCCACTATTGCAGGTTTACACATTCGTCTAGGAGATTGTACCGTCCTAATATCCCACATTCTTGACCAACATATATAGTGGTTAAAGGGCGTAATACCGGCTCCTACTGATGAGTCGCCAGTAAGCACCAAACGAATGTGCATGAGATTATACTCTCCGTTCATGCTGCCTTTGGCTTATCCTTCTGGTCAGAGCTGAACTAATTTGTTACTAGGTTCGGAACACCTAATACATTCTTGCATATATATTAGATCTCCGCAACAAAATGTATTTAACTGTTATAAATTGACAGAAGTCCATTGTGTTGGTACCATGTACCGATTCGTCAACTTTTGATCTAAAATTCAAACTAGCCGCTCTGATCTGTCGTTATAGAACGGTCACCAATTTAGCGGAGGATTTTAAAATAAATTAAATTTATATTACAAAAAATTGATCGTATAATTTTTACATTGAGTAGGTTAGGAAAAGCGTTTCATCAAGTAGATCGGTTTGTACTTGGTCCTTGTATGCTTACCAAATACAATCCAAAATTTGTTTCTACTATGGCTCAAACCAGTAAAAATTTGCTACGAAATCTTGCAAAGTTAACCAAAATTTAAGTTGGTATTTAAATGAAAAATTCATATAGAGTACAAAATCTTGAAGAACTGATAGGTTATTGTACTCAGAAGCAAATGTGTTATGGTTTGAAGCCGATCGCTGAAAAAAATTAGTACATACATTTGTCAGTATATAAATGAGAGGTCATCAGGGCTCCGCCTAAATGAAAGAAGACTAATCGAGTTACATTACTTAGCATATAATTAAAAATTGTGTGTAATATGCGACAGGGTTTCTCAGCGGTTAGAGGATCAGATTCCGAAGCAGACGTACCCAGGTTCGAGCTCTGTCCGCGGCAAATTCTGGCCAGTACATGATGAGTTCCCAATAATGACGAAACCGGTCTACTGGATGAACTGCCTTTTCTATACTAGAAAATTCTTAGTTTATACTGACAAATACATGTACTTGATGGGACAGTTGCTTATATGAAGATCGCAGTCGTGATTATAATAATTATTATCACCGCCAATTTAAATTCCCCGCATAATACTCCTGGCAATGCTACAAGAATAAGCTACTGGCAAAAGCGTAGTACAAAAATGCGACCGAAACCAGCCATGTTTATAATCCTGGCTGCCTCTGGCTAGATTAACTTGGCAGCGTAAATCGCTAACATTTCTAGCAAAAATTACATACAAATCACAGAAATCTATTGGGAGCAGATATCACATGGTCATTTGCGTTCTACAAAATGAAAGCTTTTTTAAGTATCAATACGGATAAAATTGTCTTCGGGGATTTATAGAATGTGGATTTTAGGGGACAGTACTTACCCGATTATTTTTCATATTACCAAGCTGAAAAAATATCATCCATCGTTAAGAATGCTAATTTTATTTACCTGAATTAGGTGCGAAATTTAGCCATTAATATTATTTACTATTAAGTAAAGGTTTGAAGAAACAAATCGTTTTTATGTACAACTTCATGTGCAGCACTTGCTTTATTTGTTTGTTTTCTTGTGATGATTGGGGAACTGCAGACAGCACCCACCAAAGTCTGCCGCGCTATATTTAAATAAAAATTCAATTTGACATCAGCCCGTGTTAGCCGCAACACAAGCCAGGTAATTTGATTTAATCCAGTTTCGCAACGTCCTTATTACTTTTTATTAAAATTCTCTTGTTATTTACCATGATTAGACGCGAAATTCAGCCATGAATATTATGTAATATTAAGTAAAGTTTTCGACAAACAATTTGTTGTGGCGACAATTAGATTAATTATTCACAATTTAATGCTTTAAAGTTATCAGTTTTAAAATTTCTGCAGCAGGCACAAAATATTACCAATTAACAGAAACAATTTGTTTGAAACTTATCAATTGTCGATTTGTTGCATCTTTGCCTCTTAGTTCTCACATCATTTTATAGTAGACATCCCATCAGCAAATTAACTAAACTGAAAATTGTTTTAATTCTCTTTTTTATTCAAATGTTTAGCTGTATTTATTTCAAACCGGCACCTAGATGACCTATTATCTCATAGGTTAGTTTACCTAATTAATGAATCTTTAGAATTAAAAATATATCTCAGCTTACATCTGAACGATTTTGCTGCGCAATTGACATTTTCCAACAAAAAATCGAAATTCACTTATTAGTTTCCCAATAAAATACATACAAACATTCAAATTGCTACAAGCTTTAATCTTATTTTAGAGTAAATAAAATCCTTATCCTCTCTGAGCAATCGCAATAAAAGAAACATAAAAATGAAATTTTATCATCTAAATTTATTTTTTGTTACAATTGCAATTTATTTGTACATCATTAAAAACACATTTATATCCATTCTAATTAAATTTTGCTTCCAAACGACAATTTCTTATTTCAATTTCATTGATTTAAAGATTTAATCTGGTAGATATTGGAATCGAATCTATAAACATTTTAATAGTATATGCTCAGTTTATAAATCAAATATAAACACAAATGCCACTGTATGTTTTTGTTTGACTTACTAATAGACAATGTTATCCTCATTGATTTTATACAATTAATTCATGTCATTTGTACTAAATTAATTTAAACAATTCTATTTAATGAATAAAGCGAGATAAATAATTCTTGATTTATTTCACGTGGAATTAAATTGGACAAAATTCGTAATTGTGCTTACGATGGTAGCTCACAAATTCATTACTATGCAAAATTTTACACAAACATTTTTGTGGATTGCAAGCTTTAATAATTCATTATATAAATTATTTGTGATTTTAAAAAAAGAACATTATCAAATAGAAGATCCGTCTTTATCTAATTTTCTCTTCAAGTATCAATAAATGAAGAAAAAAAATATATACATTCATATTCTTTATGATTTTTATTGCCTTTGAATTTTACACGCTTAAAATTTTCTTTTAAAAAGAGAATACATCTGTAACAAATCGTGTCCATTCTTTTATGCACTGGAGTGTACGTAAATGAAATATTTTTAATGTAAAGTCAAGTATTCTTAACATAAACTGGACGTCCTCAAAAATAAATCAACATGTTTTTCATTAAATGTGTTTTCACTTGCACAATATATATATATATATATATATATATATATTGAAAAGAAATTAGTATTTAAATATGAGTGCGGGGTTTCAATAAAATGGTGCGCAATTTCATTTAAATATTTAAAATTTCATTTGGAACAGGCCTTTATATATCTATGTTCTTTCTATTCTTCTAATTATTCGTTTGAATGATCGGCCCACCCAATTATATATGCAATTTACGCATGTATGTTAATAAATATCATTTGAGGTCGATATAAACGTCTGTTTCTCAATAGTATCTCGTAAAATCACACATTTTACCTTAAATAATAATCTTAATATAAACGCATTTAATATGCGCCCTAATGCCAATTCAGATCTCTTCTTTACTGTGCGGGAAAGAGCATCCCCATTTTTTTGGATTTTAGGGTTAAATTGCTTTCTTTTCTACACCTAAGTTAGTCTGCTTTATTTTATGTCTCCTTTAAAGTCAATATATTTAATTGGCCAACCATTAGATCTTATATCGTTTTCTTCCTTAGTATTTTCGTCGCCTTTTTAATCTGGAATAACCAACGTGTCCATTTTCGATGTGTAACCGCGAACCTCCGATAAATCATATAAAAAACCACACAAACTGTTACATCATCGATATTGTACACACTGATTTTTTAAAAAGCTTTTCTATTTAATTTTCTACTGTTACTTTACTTCAGTAGTACGAAATAAATAGCCGATAATCGTCTTTGAAATCGGTATTTGCATGAAATTTCTAAAAATCATGAAAGCATTTTCAGTGACCAGGGAAATTTAACCAAAATGCTATATACCTTCTAGAAATGTCCTGATGTATGCACTTAATGATGTGTTTTTATTACGACATTTTATATTCTCTGCTAACAATGAAGATGGATGTCTCCGATCTTTTTATGGAAATTAACCTTAAAGTTGTTAAATCTTACGTGTGGAACAAGATACGTTTTTGGACGAAGGTAGTAATAAGATTTATTCAACTTCTCGAACTATAATGTAAATTATTTCTACACTTGTAACATTCTGAAATAATGACGTCGCATAAAATGACACTATAATCTTTCTATAAGGAATTATTTTCTTGAATAATTTTGACAAACTTTGAACAGATCATGAAACAAATAATTACCTTATTGTGTACGCAAAAGTTAGTGGATAGAGACAAACCATTTAGCACGTACATGGAAAGGGATGCTGACCATATATTATTTTGGTTTCATAGGACAAATAGTTGGTACTTTTAAAAGCCCCTACGTTGATTGTGTAGATGTTCGGAATGGTTTGAGTTGAGTTGTATTGTCCTGATGAATGAACCTGACATCTGTTAATAATTTAATTAAAATTATTAACTTCCGCTAAACTTTGTGTATTAAATTTAGGTACTCTCGAGAATGAAGAATTAATGAGAACGTGTATTAAGAAGGTGTAATAAAAGGGGCATTTACATAAACAAACACTTTCATTTGGATGTTGCTTAACGGACAGCACGGAAGAAACTTGAAGTAACATTAACATGAACATGCAATACAGCCAAAATACACGTTTCACTTAAGGTGACAATTTATAAGTTACCAGCATGTAATATCGGCCACAACACTAATGTTTCAAACTAAATGCGGAAGATTTACTTCACCTTATGAAATTTAATCGCTCAAACAGTTAGTTACAATAATAAATTAACATTGCAACATAAACGTATGTTTCTGACTAAACGGTGAATATACATCAGAAATGGAACAATGTATAATTGAAACTGATCACATATGTTCTCTCTATCTGGCATTTAAGAAAGTTGCCAGAAGTGAGAACAGATATGAGTTAGTAAATTATTAAGCATTGTTGATAAACAAATATGCAGTCTGATTTACACAAATATAAAATATATGCCCAGGTTTTGATCTCGCACATGTGGTGACAAGTACAATATATATATATATATATATATATATATATATATATATATATATATATATATATATATATATATATATATATATATATATATATATATATATATATATATATATATAGTTGTACATAACTGCGGAAAAATTGAGCAAGAAACGGTTTTTTATGTGATATTTTTTATCATTTCACATAATAAGGGCTATATTTTTTTTAAAAATTTGTTTTTAGTGGTGGCATTTCAAGATCAGTTGCTTTTAATTTTGCACTAAGGCCTACATGAATCATGTTAATTTAAGAAGATTATTATGATGTATATATATATATATATATATATATATATACATATATACAAATATATATATATATATATATATATATATTCTTAGAGAGAGAGGGAAGTTTAATGTAATTAAAGTACGGATAAACAGAGATG
The DNA here is from genome assembly GCA_029291075.1 of Eudiplozoon nipponicum. Lineage (NCBI taxonomy): Eukaryota > Metazoa > Platyhelminthes > Monogenea > Mazocraeidea > Diplozoidae > Eudiplozoon > Eudiplozoon nipponicum. The sequence continues at coordinate 31,731 of JAQBSW010006585.1, read as the reverse complement.
GGTTAAATCTAAACTATATTTTAGACCAAAAGCTCATAATAACGCAATGAGAATTTTTTCCACTTAGATCATTAATTGCTATTTTTGAATACAATGTAATTTAAATGGTCAATTTTATTTGGAATATGCTGCAATCTTAAAGTCGCATAATTTATTAGAAAACAACCGGAGGCTCTTCATGACTAGAACATGAAACGAATCACCGAAACGATTACTAAATTAAGATAGACGAGGCTAACGTGATATTGGATATGCCTAAAATTTTCTATTAATCTAAGAAATATTTAAAAATGAAAATTAGAATTAAAATAAATGTGATGGTTAAGTAAGAGAGATAAAATTTGGGCTTAATCAATGCTATTTTTATGGGATTCGGCACATTACCTAGACACCGCCGGAAACGCAATTTGACAGAATTGAAAAATTAAAACTGGAACTTCGTAGAAGTAATTTTCATGGCATTTTGCAAAGTCATATATCCTAAAGCAAGGCAAACATCTTAGTATTGGTATTTAATTTACATTGTAGATAGGTCAATACCAAACCTCGTTGATCCTGGGCATATGGATTACTCGAAAAAAGAGGAATATCCAAACAAACTGAAGATGAAATTAGCGAGCACTCTTACGCTTACAAATTTTTTTTGAGTTTTGAAGAAATAAAATTAAAAACCTGAGAAACGCCGCGCTGATTACATAGGTGAGTACCATTGTAATTTCCAAATGAAGTTATATTTTATAAAGTATAACTGGTATTCCAGAATATTTTGACATTTAGAGCCTCATTGATATCCATATGCAACACAAATAGGCTCCTTTACAAGTCATGTTTTTCCTAACTGTTTCTTTGAAATGAGAATTTATAAAATCATTGATTACAATATAGTAGCTGTTGCTATTTATTCTAATTTATTCTATGGCGCCTATTTGAATCGCCCACACAAATTTAAATGCGAAAAAACCTGCCGTTGCGACATATGGGACTAAAACATTTAGCTGAAAAAAAGCAAAATTAATGCAAACTTGCATATTTCCACTGGGAATTGAGTGTATATACTGTCGAACTAAGACCCTGTAAGCTCATTACCTATAGACGTCGTTTTACTTTTGCATGTTTAATATAACTATCGTCTAACTTTTATTGAAAATAAACATTAGTTAAAGACAATAAATTTCATACGGCGCATGGATATAAATATTTATAGAAATTAGTTAAATTCATAAACGCCGATTATTGATCGAAAATATAACACGTTTGATAATTTCAATTCATTTAAATCATTTCATTGACTTTCAGGTATAGTATTTATCTATACAGGAATTAGAAAGAGTTATTTATCAATTTTCACATCTCATTTAGTAAAGCGGCTTCTAATTGAAGAAAATATGAATAACCTGCATTTGTTATTATTCGCTATGCTTAAACTATAAAATTAGCTTGTTGTTAATGCCATCCTTGCACCATAATATTATATAAATTCATAACCCTTTGTGGTATAAGATTTGATTTTTCAGAATAGAGCAAGGATGGCTGATCAAAAATTACCACCTAAAACGATAGTCGAGGAAATTTACCTACAATAACGTGTCACCAATAACGTGATTTTAATACCATTCAAAATTGTATGCTGTGCACAGTTTCAGTACTGCCTGCGATGGGCTTCTTAGCTCCAAAACATTTTCCAAATTAAAAACTTTATCTGCGGCCATTCTTTCTACTACTAATGAATTTTCAAACTTTCCAATTAGATCGATTGTTCCTTATAATATATCGGTTAGAGTTTACATATATATATATATATATATATATATATATATATATATTAAATTTCTTTTGAGATGCAAACTTTAGTAAAACTTTTTGTACCCTTCCTGTGTGCAAAAACAAAAAGAAATTTTATCAGATATAAGAAATATTTCTTTCGCATGGTCTTCTCAAATATCTACTAATGAACATATCTTTATATATTAATTGGAAAGCCAAACAAGATAGAAATATGTGAACATAGAGAGACTGTGAAAAATATAAACCAATCAAATTGCGTGCGTCACATCCAGTTCAAGCTCAATGCTTGTACGTGCTTCTTCTGCTTACATAAATCCGGCTGTAATTTGTTTATCCATAAGGCTTCGTATGTGGCTAGCTCCCTTTTGTTTTTGCATTTAGTAATTACTTTGAATGCTACGTCTGGAGAACATACGTGCGATGTTTCGATGATGTGTTGCGCAATAGCAGACGTGTATTCACCATTTGATTTAAAACAGGCGTTCAAGTTGCAATGTTCTCTCATTCGAGTAATTAACCGTCTGGTCGATCGGCCTACGTAAGTTGATCGACAACTTGCGCATGTATATTGGTAAATAATATTTGATATCGAAATTAACGGCTGTTTCTCTTTGATTGCTGGTAAAGGCAAGTGTGTTACCCTAAATAACACTCGTAGTTTGGCTGCATTAAATGTGCGTGTTAATGCTGCTTCAACTTTCTTTTGTGCCATTCGGGAAACTGCATCCCCCTTAAATTGGATGTTTAGGTAGACTGTTTTCTTTTCTGGTCCATAATACGTCTGTTTCTGTTTAATTCCCCTTTTAATAATTGATTCAATTAATTGTCTGGGAAAGCCATTAGACATTAAATCAATAATTGCTTTAATATATTCATTTTCTTTAGAATCTTGACTAACCAACCTGTCAATTCTTGAAAAGCAACCACGAACTGTTGATAATTTATATTGAAATGGCACAGAACTGCTGTAATGCAAATACTGTGCAGACCTTGTTGGTTTATGGTAAATTATTCTGTTTAATTTACCATTAGTTTCTTTCTTTAATAGTACATCTAGGAAAGGCAGACAGTCATCTTTCTCGTGCTCTGACGTGAAGCCGATATTCTTATGTGCTTTGTTGAAACTTTGAAGCAATGTTCGTGATTGCGACCTGTTCTTAAGTACAAGAAATATATCATCCACGTACCGTATATATTGAGCACATTTACTTATGTCACTCTTTAATGATGTATTTTCTAGGTGCCCTAGAAAAATCTCAGCCAACACTGGAGATAAGGGGCTTCCCATTGCGACACCATCAGTCTGTTTGTAGATGCTTCCAATAAAACGAAATCGTACGTCTTTCGTGCATAATAAGATAAGCTTGCGTAGAGTTTGACCTAGCACCGGCGATGGTAATATATCGTGTTCTACCGCTTTGACTATAATGTCAATGGCTTCATCAATTGAACATTTGTAAACAAAGACGTAACATCAAAAGATACCATTATCTTGTTTTTAACATTTATATCTTGAATTTTGTTTACAAACTCAAACGAATCGGCAACCGAATGATTACCTAGTAGTTTACTTAATGGTTCGAGTAAACGAACTAGCCATTTAGCTAGTGCATGAAACGGAGAATTTACCATTGATAAAATTGGCCTCATAGGACAACCTCTTTTGTGTGTTTTTGGTAATCCGTACATTATTGGTGTAGATGATCCAACTGGCTTGAGCTTCTGTGCAGTGGCCTCATCAATAAAACCGGCATCTGTCAAAATCTTAATTTCATTTATTACTTTGCGCTCCACCTTGTCTATTTCATCTGATTTATCGTCTAGACGTGTGAATTTTGTATTGTCCTTTAACACGTTTTCCATCTTTTGTACGTAGTCAGATTTGTCCATTATAACTACGCTCTTTCCTTTATCAGCGCGTAGTATTTTGATGTCTGCACTTCTGCTGATACTTCTAAGCGCATTTAGATGCTGCTTTGTCAATGCATGCTGCTCTGCGCATTTAGACGATTTCAGATGTGAAGCCTGATCAACTAGTGTAGCCTTGAACCAATTTTTATAATCAATACTGCTAGGCTCCAAGTCAGCTGTTTGTTCAAATAACAATTGAAATGCTGCCTCAAAATCAACATCGCATTTATTAGAAGGATGTATTCCATAATTTCGGCCCATCGATAGTGCCTCCATTGTTAGCTGATCGATTGGCACTTTTGATATGTTAAGTACACGCTTATCAAGATCGGTCGGTATTAAATCACACAAAACTTCAGGTTTACCAGTAATTAAAGAGAAACAGCCGTTAATGTCGATATCAAATATTATTTACCAATATACATGCGCAAGTTGTCGATCAACTTACGTAAGCCGATCGACCAGACGGTTAATTACTCGAATGAGAGAACATTGCAACTTGAACGCCTATTTTAAATCAAATGGTGAATACACGTCTGCTATTGCGCAACACATCATCGAAACATCGCACGTATGTTCTCCAGACGTAGCATTCAAAGTAATTACTAAATGCAAAACAAAAGGGAGCTAGCCACATACGAAGCCTTATGGATAAACAAATTGCAGCCGGATTTATGTAAGCAGAAGAAGCACGTACAAGCATTGAGCTTGAACTGGATGTGACACACGCAATTTGATTGGTTTCTATTTTTCACACTCTCTCTATGTTCACATATTTCTATCTTGTTTTGCTTTCCAATTTATATATAAAGATATGTTCATGAGTAGATATTTGAGAAGACCATGCGAAAGAAAATTTTCATATATCTGATAAAATTTCTTTTTGTTTTTGCACACAGGAAGGGTACAATGAATTAAACAGGAGTATGAATAGAAAGAAAAATTAATTTAGTTCAAGCCATGAAGAAATAAGTTTTGTTAATCGAAAAAAGGGTCTTTTAGCCCCTTAATTCTCGGGCATAAATTGAAGAACAGTGAAAGATTGCAACGCTGGTTAGCTCTATGTTTTTAGTGTTAGCTAATGCGTACGAAGATTATGAAAATTTATTTAATTGTATTTCGATTATCTGTAAACAATGTAACAAGTTAGCCAATTTAGTTTCCTAATAAAACGCTTATTTTAGGGCAGAAACAACTTTATGATAACAGTTGTTCATTCACGTACAATGTACTCGAGACAACAAAAGGTGAGAGCCGCATTTCCCATATTCATTTCCATTTATATATTTTTCGTTTTGATCCACGTTTGTCATTTCCCCCCATAATTCCTAGAGCATAACCGTAGAGATATAAAGTGCGAACGAATGTGAGACTGAGGGTCGATTTGCTAAGTTGCAAGACTGGTTAAATAAAATTTAATTTGGGGTTTATCTCAAATTTTCAAACTGAATTTCAATAAAGAAACAAATGAATTTTACAAGCTTAATACATTTAAGCAAACATACCTGTAACTAATCACATTTGCGGAAGTAAACAATATTAAAACACAGTAGTGGTCATGACGCTTGTTTAGCATTGTAAAAATATTAACCAATCTATATATGTGGCCCATTTTGTAGATACTAAAGTCTGATTCGCCAATAAAATGGTATCCGCTTGCAAACCATTACAAATTAACTCCGGTTACATATTCAGACCAGATTTTTCTGTCATCTCACAGACTCTGGCAACACTTGTAACACTTGTGTTATATTTTCTGTACATTTACATTCGAGAAATTCCCGAAATTCAATCCAGTACAGTTCCACATCATGTTAGATGCCAAATGACACCTTATCAAAAATGTTTGATCAAGATATGTTTGACAGTTTGACGGTACAATCTTCAAAATGAATGCGTATTCAAGCAGATATGGCGTTAACTTCATACCAAGTCATCGTAAATGCGACTTAGAATCCAACACATTACATTCAATATTTGACGAGACCGAAAAGGCAGACAATGCGATAGTTTTCGAGATAGGCTATATTACACCAAAACTGCAAGTTACAACCAATTCCCAACTTATTATTTACTAGGTGCGAAATAACCATTAACCAATTCAAGGGAATTTGTCACCTCATTTAAAATCGAAATTTGAATTTATTATTTCCACTTCATCATGAATTAGTATATATTAGGGAAAGTATGACGCGATAAATATGTTATATTTTTCGAGAGGTGATGTCAGCATTTAAGCATAAGCATAAAGCGAAAAACTTATGAGGCAGTGGATAATATACTTTGGTAATAATTAGTTAGACATTTCCTCTTGTTCGAGTATTATCTAAGTTGGTCGTAGATGCACGAAGCACAAATCCTGCCTGAATGCCAAGTAGAATTACAGTTTTTAATTTTAATACAAAATACGTCCACACGCATACACGTAATATCTTACTCAACCAATTGAATTGATGGATACCAATATCAATACATAGTAGCCTTTCCATGTGCAAAAATAAAAATACGTTTAATCAAATACAAGAACCGCCTGTTTTCTTATTTTCTTCTCAAGTATCTACTAATGAACATATCTTTATATATGAATTGAAAGGCAAAACAAGACAGATATATGTAAACATAGATAGAGAGTGTGTGAATTAAAGGAACAAACAATCAATTGCGTACGTCACATCCTGTTCAAGCTCAATGCCTAAACATGCTTTTTCTGCTTGAATAAATCAAGTTGCAATTTGTTTATCAATAAAGCTTCGTATTTGGATAACTCCCTTTTCTTATTGCTTTTATTAATTATTTTAAATGCTACGTCTGGATAACATACGTGTGAGGTTTCAACAATGAGTTGCGCAATTCCAGACCTGTATTCGCCTTTTGATTTGAAACAGACGTTTAAGATGCATTATTATCTCAGTCGAGTAATTAACCGTCTGGTCGATCGGCCGTTAATGTCGACACCAAATATGATTTACCATTATACATGCGCTAGTTGTCGATCTGCTTACGATTATTTACACGAATGAAAGTAAATTTTAACTTAAACGCCTGTTTCAAATCAAATGGTGAATACATGTCTGCAATTGCGCAACACATCTTTGAAACCTCACACGTATGTTCTCCAGACGTAGCCACATAAGAAGCTTTATAGATAAACAAATTGCAACCGGATTTATGGAAGCAGAAGAAGCATGTTAAGGCATTGAGCTTGAACTGGAGATGACAAACTCAATTGATTGTTTGTTCCTTTATTTCACATGTTTACATATTTTTACCTTGTTTTGCCTTCCAATTTATATATAAAGAGATGCTTATTTGTAGATAATTGAGAAAAAATAAGAAAGAAGCGGTTATTGAATCTGATTAATTTCTTTTTATTTGCTCCCATGGATAGGGTACTGTGAGTTTTATTAAGGCTCGCATTCCAAAAATTAGCAATCTCTCTAACACTAACTTAAATTCACACAATCTTTTAAATAAATATTTGCGATTAAAATATAAAGCAAATAATTATATCTTATTAATATATATATATATATATATATATATATATATATATATATATATATATATCTAAGCATTTAAAATGGAATTTCGACACTTGTATCTACATGCCAAGGAACAACTATATTTGCGAAATTATATAATTAAATATTAATTGGATTTTATGAATAAGTTGTCATTTTTTAACTATAAACATCATTACTAAGCTGACGTTGGCGTGGTTAGTTAATAAATAACTTTATCCAATATTAACTCTGCGTATTTTCATATATTTACTTGTATACACCACTTTCGTAGCATTTTTAGATTGATTTGTTCAGGATAGCTGATTTAAAATAATTATTTGGCTCCTATATTGCACAATATACATTTTAAACGCGTAGTTACCTCTCAAAACGAGGCTTTGTTTCTGTAAATTCTTAATTTGACATTCTAAATCGCGAGTAGTTCAATTTACCTAGTCAAAAAACGCAACAATACACATGCATTGCATAATGTCTGTGCATACATATTTAAAAAGTGTAATTGGTATTTGACAAGAAATTATCATATTCATCTACCAACGTCTAAATTTGATAGCTTATATAGCATGTTATGAATCTAAACATGCTAAAACTATCGACGCATTTTTAAATCGACCGGATCAATTTTTGAGTGCCTACCAAAAATGAAACTTGTTTTTTCTAGTTAAGTACTCTGATTTGTGAATGTTGAAACTTGAGAAAATATTAAGGCTCCATTTTGATTTATAGTATCTAACGAAAGTCATATAAAATGCTCGATTATGCATTTTAATTGTACCTCGTCCTTTTTGTTTTAAATAAAGCATATTTACTACAAATAATTTATCACAATTATGATATGGTTTGAAAGACTGACTATTTATTATTAATGAAATAATGAACCAAAGGGAGCTTAATAATGTAGATCCTGAATAGATTATAACTTTAAATCCCTTGCAGTGAATTATCTCACAAATCTACGAACTTTGGTAAAATTTCAAGGAACCGCTTGAGTTCTGCTGTGCGTGTTCGAGTGTGCTTGCGTGTATGAGAGAGTGTGTGTGTGTGCACGCACGCATTTGGTTGACGAAGAGCGTTGAAATAATCTACGCGTCACCACGACATTGCGAACAAATAGGAAAATTGGAAGCAAATAAGAATGCAAAATTATAGAATTCAGCTTGCCAATTATTGTTTACTACACTATTTTGATAGATGAAACGTATTCTCTGAAAAATGTATGTATTTTATTCCATTTTTTGCAGTAACAAATACAATATGCCGACAAACGTAAGCAAGATTCACATTTTTATCGCTTTTGGGCTCATCGTCAGTATTTGCTTCATCTTTGCTTCACGGGAGTGTAGAGGTGAGTAAAATATTTCTTATTGTGAGCATTTTGTCTGTATGTGTGTGTGTGTGTGTGTGTGTGATTAGAGGTCTGATGATGGGACGGGAAATGCCGTTCCGAAACGTAGCCAGTCAACGAAGATTAGATCGTCCCTTATTTCTAATGGTTATTATGAACGATTTTGATGCCTTCGGAGAAAAGGGGCGAATAGGCACCCAGCCACCATAAAGACGAACTCGACGGGTACTTGGAAATGGCGATCAAACGAAGTTTTGTGAACTGGATAATGCTAAGCGACAAACCAGGAATGTGACTCGTGACAACTCTAAACGTGACGCTCGCACTGTGCAATCAGTCAGGAAATATCTGACAGTAAAATGCCTGTGGTTTGGTGAGCAGTATTGTAGTTAAACATAACTCAAGCATACGACTGTTGCATGCAAATATATGTTATTATTACAAACGGATGCTATTTCCCTTGATTATTTACATGAAAACTCGTGATAAATTAAAGATCTATTAGGCGAACTTATTACATGTGAAGAGTTTTAATGAACGCAGGTGTTATATTAATTACCACGGAAAAAAAACATTTTCATGAATTCTTCAAATTTCCTTGAATACCACTATTTATCCAACTTATCATATCATTACGTGAAATTAGCAATTATACTTTACCATACATTTCAAATAGCATCTTTTTATGTTTAAAAATAGAAATATCATGGAAATTGAACTTTCTTTGGCTGTGTTAATTATTCTAATTATTAAATAGTATTTATTTGAAGAGAAATAGATTGAGAAGAACACAACAGTTCTACATTTACATTTATGAAGTCCAAAATGTTTAAAGTTGTTGTTTCACTAACGCAAGAAATGGTGTACTTAACCAAATTTTCAATTGTCGCAATATCAACTCTAGATCTGATGAATTATTGATCAAATTTAATGATACAATTGTAAAGCATTACAATCGCCATTGTTCTTATTATGTCATCGTCGAATTGTAGTATTTAAAATGTGATGATTCAATAAAATTTAGCTGAGTGGTATAGAGTAAAGCGTAGGCTGCTAAAGAACAATCAAGTAATCAAATAATGTCGTTAACACAAACATCATCAAATTCACCATCAAATTTATCCTCGTCAACCTAATCATCAGATATATAATCATCATCACCATCTTTACCGTTGGCACCAGAACTCCCATCACCACTATCATCATCATCCCATACGTTATCGTCAAAATAAATAATTTTGACAGCATCACTATCAACATAATTATCCTCCTAACCATCATCACCTTAATAGTAATTTTTTCTCTAATCATCGTCATCAGAGTCATCAACATAGTTAACAGCAAAATAAATATGGGTATAATCATAAACAACGATTTAATCATCATAGAGATCATCATAATCGTTTTCTTCGTCTTACTAATTATAAGTATTACAATCATCATCAAAATCACCATTTGCACCAAAACTTTCGTCGTCATCAGCATCATCATGATCATCATCATTTCCATCACCACCATCATTATTATCATCATTATAGTTATCAATTAGTAATCACCCTTAATTATCACTTAATTTATTATCATTTTGAACACCATAAACATCAGTATAATACTCCTCATCATCATCATCATCATCATCATCTTTATCATCATCATTGGCATCCATTATGCATTATCCGTCATAAATATCATAATTATCGATTTTACCTCCATCATATTTGTGATCGTAATCATAATTTTCATCCTAATCACCATCATGAACAACCACATCATTATTACCCTCAATATCATCCTCATAATAATAATATTAATAATAATATTAATGATAATCATCATCATCATCACCATCATCATCATCATCATCATCATCGCCGTAATCACCATCTGAAAAATTGCTAACCTCAACTTCACTACCAACACCACTACCATCATCAGTATAGTCATTATCGTCATCATCATCATCATCATCATCATCATAATTAACCTTATAATTATCGCTATTAAAATCATTTTTTATGTAGCCTAGTGACAAATAGCGCAAAATATTTGCATCAGTCACGATGGCACAGTTAAATTTCAACTTTTTCTACGTCATTCACTATAATTTTCTTAGTAGGCGGTTTCATACGCCGTATGAATGAGTGCCCCAGTTGACTTGACTAGGCGTTCCTGAGATGTTTGCAGAATAAGCGGGTTCGAAACGAGATGAAAATACGACAGGTTGTTTTGGAAATATTGCTCTTAACTATAAGTTAAGGCATTTCGTAGTCAATTTCTATAACTAAACTGTATGCAGTCGTCAATTCAAATCATTTTGAAGAAGTTGGAATTTTGTGGATTCGAGAAGATTGTTAGTTTTAACTTATTCATGTAGTGATTTTGCAAGTCAGCTTAAGTGTAAACCCTGTAATATCTCGTCAATAAATATTATTTTGAAAAAAGAAAATAATTTATTAATATTTAAGAAGTTCCAAGCCGCGTCAACCTTAATTTATCAGAATTGCGAATTTTAAATCGTTTTAGGAACAATGTGAAATTGCGCATTATCATAAAATTTGCATTGCCTGTCATAGTTGCAAATATTCGCATTCTGATGATCATCATGGAAAGTTGAAACGCGTCAGTGCGTACGATTGGTGGTAGTTTTTCTATGTTGTTCGATGTCTGGTTACATACAACGGGATTGGTGTTTACTTCCAACACTCAAACATTATTTAAATAATAGTTACCACCATTCACAAAATCAATGATTGTTTAATTGGATTACTTATATATATTTGGCGAAAGCGGCAAATAAATAATATCCGTGACTGCATAGAAATTGTGCAGCCGACATTTCCCGTCAAATATTATGTAGGCAAGACTACTAGTGGTGAGAGCCGCATATCTTATTTTGCTTTCCATCTATATGCAATGCGGTTTGATCCTCGATAGTCAGTTTGCCATTATACACGTATGATGATCATGGAAGGTCGAAAAGCGTCAGTGCGTTGCTACTGGCGGTATATTTGTTATGTTGGTCGACGACGGGTTAAATACAATGGGATTGGTGTTTACTTCAAGCTCGTTAACTTGATTTGAAGAATATAAACAACTTGCTGATAAATGAAAGGACTATTTCTGATATTTTCCCAAGTATACACAAAATCGAAAGATTTCTTTTAGAAAGACAAACTGACATAAAATATACAAAGCCAAGAAAGCGCAAATTAGGGTACATACAATTATTTACTTGTTCAGCTCATGCCCGGTTCCCCAATATAAATTTCTGGTTGTAAAGGCCAAACTAATATCCCTTTACGAAAGAGTTTCATGAATTTCTAACGATTTTGTTATTAAAATTGATTGAAAAATTTTAATAAAAAATCTGATGAACATACGTGCGAGGAAACTTAAAATAAAAAAAATCACTGTGCAGCTGGCAATAAGAAATGTTTAGATCAGGTTTGTGAGCTCGATATATAAACCAATCCCATTGTATCGAATCAGTCTCACAACATAGTAAAAGTACTCTCAGTCGAATTTAATGACGTGTTCTGATCATAAATGGTTGTATTAAGACTATGAATTTAAGTTGACCAATGAGGATCAAACATTAATGCAGAAACAGGCTGTGGAAAATCAGATAAGCAGTTCTCACCTCATGTAGCCATTCATATACGTAGCCAGAACAATTTCTATATAGACAGGAGCATAACATTTCTTTTACATTTTTTGCCACACGTAAACATTTTATAAAATCGAACAATCCTTGACTGCAATGCAATTAGACAATAATTCATTTCGCGAGTGGTGATAACAATAATTTAAAACAAGTTTGCGAGCTTGAAGTAAAAAATAATCTCATTGTATTTAACCAGTCGACGAACAACATAACAAAACTACCGCCAGCCGCAACGCACGGACGCTTTTCGACCTTACATGATCATCAGAGTACGACGGCAAACTGACTATCGAGGATAAAATCGCATTGTATATATATATATATATATATATATATATATATATAAATCAAAGTTAGATATACGGCTCTGACTCCTAATAGTCTCACATACATTGAACTTGAAATAAATGTCGGCTGCACAATTTCTATGCAGTCAGAATATTAACTGGTTGAGGCTGTCGTACATATACATATATAGGCAATACAATTTCGCAATAACTGATTGTGTGGGTGGTGGTAGCAATTCTTTGCGAGCTTGAAGTTAATACCAATCCCATTGTATTATATATATATATATATATATATATATATATATATATATATATATGTGTGTATGTGTGAGTGGCGAAAGCTAAACAAAGCTAATGTTCGTGACTGCATATAAATTGAGCACCCGACATTTCCAGTTAAGTACAATGAATGCAAGACTACTAGATGTAAGAGCCGCATATCTAATTTTGTTTTTATATATATTCATTGCGGTTCGATCCTCGTCAGTCAGTTTTCCGTCGTACTCTGATGATGATCATGGAAGGTCGAACCGCTTCAGTGCCTTACGATTGGCGGTAATTTTGTTGTGTTTTTTGACGACTGGTTAAATACATTGGGATTGGTGCTTACTTCAAGCACACAAACCTGATTTAAAGAATCTTTGATTACATTGCTGATGATAACAGTTGTTATCCAATGTTTGTTGGGAAAATTCAGACACACTAAATATTTGATTCACCACAATCGTTTAAAATTCAGCGTTATTTGTCACTTGTTATAAACCGTCTGATCAATCGACGAATGGTTAAATATTCTGTTAAATTTTAATTTTGAAAATATATAGCAATGAGTTTCGATCCTCTCTAGTCATACTCTGATGATGATCATATTAGGTCAAAAAGCGTCAGGGCGCGCGACTGGTGGTAGTTTTGCTATGTTGTTCGACGACTGGTTAAATAAAATAGGATTGCTGTTTACTTCAAGGTCGCAAACTTGATTTGATGAATTGTTACCTCCACCCTCGCAATCAATTATGCTTTAATTATATACCGATGTGTTTGTTTGTATATACTGGAGGAGAAAATGTGAAAGAATATTTACGTGTCTCGGGAAAATTTTCTACACCTCTTTGGGCATAAGATCTGTATTTAAAATGTAAGAAATATTTGAATTAAAAATTACTTCTGAAACTGGACAGACAATCTATCAAAGAAAACAATGCGCGTTGTTGTATAACGCAGTATTATTTTATCTTAATCTACAGAATTTGTGTAGGTAACTTTTTAAATATTATCCGTCACAGAAAAGAGGGAATAAAAACCACTTAGAAAATTTCCTCATTAGGCTCATCGAAATTCATAACAAAAACAATATCAATTAACAATTATACTCTATGAAAAGCGTAAATTAAATCCCTAGAGCCTGAAAAACTTTGTACTCATAAACATTAATGGCATTTACTTTACGGATAAAAATTAAATTCTCAAAACTAACGTTTAATAAATTGAGTTTAGAAGTGTTACGTCGCTTGGCCGACACTCCAACAAAGATATGCAACAAACAAACAGTATTACAAATAAGCATTTTAACATATATTTAAGCAGGAGATAACATATTTCTCCTTTTCCACTTTTTCAATCATATGATATTAATTAGAATTTTGCTGGAATGTATTGTAGCCTAATCAATTTGTTTACAAATTCAGTGGCAAATAATTGATGGTCCCGTATGTAGAATTACGCTTTAATCATTTAACTTGTTTAAATGCATTCGGAATTAAGTCATTAATTGAACCCTTTTATAGCATAGTAAATTATATACTTTTGTATTTTAAATAAATATTACTTGACAAATTACATGAAAATTGGTGCGTTTCACTGAAGTATTTGTGCTAAAAATGTGAAAATTTATGTTGTAATTATAACAGATATTGCCTATTGCATGGATATATTAAGCAATCAAAGATTTAGCCGGTCGAAATGCCAATTATTAAAACATAGGTGGAAGATTTGAAATGAAAATTATTTTCAATTTAAACAACAGCAACAACAACAAAGGGCATCACATAAAGCATTCCAACAAAGCTTGATTGGCTCTAAAAATTATATGCAGATCAAGGATGCCTTAGAGCATCGGTTGCCTTCGATAGTCAGGAGCCACTTGTCTTTGAGTTATATTCTTTCTTGCAACAGTTGAAATTCCAACTAAGCCTTAATTAATACGCAAATAATACAAAGTCAAAGAGAGATTTCAGTACATTGTTTATGAAATGAAACCATTGCGATCTAGGTATAATAGTATTTTTCCTATATATATATATATATATATATATATATATATATATATATATATATATATATATATATATATATATATATATATACATATATTTACATTAAATCATTAAATATGCAAGCTGCAAATATTCATTTGCGCGAACTATTACAATGCAGCTTTTGATGTAAAACGGTAAAAAAATAAAATTTATACATATATATATATATATATATATATATATATATATATATATATATAGAATATATTCATTAGTAATGTTGAGGAGACCATGCGAAAGAAACGTTTCTTATATCTGAAAAAAGTTCTTTTTGTTTTTGCACACAGGAAGTGAACAATGACAAAAATAAAATTTATAAAATTATTATTAAGTCCTCGACATACTAATGATTTATTTTTCTATTTGTTTCAGATAGCTAGTCCGCCAGCCGCAACGCGTTGGCACGTTTCGAACTTCCATGATCATCATCAGAATACGACGGCAAACTGACTGTCGACGATCAAACTGCTTTGAATATTAAGTTTAAATATGCGGCTCTCACATCTCGCAGTCTCGCATAGATTGAACCTGACTGGAAATGTCGGCTGCACAATTTCTATTGGATTGGTGTTTACTTCAAGCTCGCAAACTTGATTTAAATAGTTGTTACCACCACCCGCGCAATAAATTATTGTTAAATTGTATTGCCTATATATTTATAAGGGCGAAAGCTGCAAACAGTTAATGTTCGTGACTGCAAGGAAATTGTTAAGCCGACATTTCCAGTCAGGTTCAATGCTAGAAAAGAGAGCCGCATATTTAAATTTTATTTCAATAAATATTCAATGCGGTTTGATCCTGGATAGACAGCTTGCCGTCGAGCTCTGATGATGAACATTGAAGTTCGAAACGCGTCAGTGCACTGCGACTGGCGATAGTTTTGTTATGTTAGCCTTTGTTTTTCGCAATTTAGACCACTCCTTTTGCGTAACGTCATTTGGTGTGTCATCGTTACGCAAATGGAGTGGTCTAAATTGCGCAAAAGTAGTGGTCTAAATTGCGAAAAACAAAGGCTAACATAACGAAGAGGAGATTGTTTACGACAAATGTACATTGGGATTGGATGAACGAATATACTAACGAATCCAGAACATTGGCTGTAGATACTGGTAGAAATAAGATTTATTAACAAATGTTATTCCATGGAGTACGTTGTTTTGTTCTTACATTTGAAAAAATGGTGAAAATAGAAACGATTTATATATATATAAATATATATATATATATATATATATACATGTATTTATTTCTTTATAAGTATAATAAAACAGGAAGAAAAATTATTCGATTTCCAGAATTAACGTTTTATCATAATGGCTAATCTTTTTAGGTAATTTCACGAGCGTAAGAATTGTAGATACAAAATTACATATCAATTCTTATTAGTACGAAATATTAAGAGTGGCAATTAACGTTAATTTAACAGAAATATTTCTAAATTATAATTTAAAACTATATAAATATGTAATATACGGCTTATTATTCTGAATAGTCATAGTTTACCAGTTAGGTTTACTGGTAAAATTTTCAAGGCTGGTTTTGAATTTCGCTGAATACCAAATTGTTGTACCGAAAAATTGACAAAAATCATTTTAGCGTGAAGCCAAGTATTTTTAATTCAGTGATTACTATGCCGAGCATGATATTTGTGTGTTTTTGACTAATTTTAGGCTTTTATTATTCTTATTGAATGAACTGGTATGCAAATCTTAATTTTAAATCCTCTTATCGAACAATTAAAAAAAATTAAATTATAATTAATCAATATATTAAATCATCTTGATGCACCCTAGAAGCGGCCATGAGATGCACAAAGGTTGATTCCATGCGAAGGTTGATTCACGCAGAAGAAACTGTCACACGTTTGCCTGCGAATTATACTGTGATTAGAACTTTTCTGTCTCTTTTTAAGTAAATACGTGATTTATTTTAGATAAGTCGATACAATTTATCCCTATTCATTTGGTCGAAAATAATGATATACAATCAAACAAAATAACATTTCGTCACAAAATTATTCACTGAAATAAAATCAATGATAAATGAATTAGAAACTCTTATTCCACGCAGTTTTTAAACCCGTAAATGATTTGACAAATTCGGTTGATTAGGTTAAACACCGTAAGGCTGTACAAAGAGACAGGACAATGTGCATTTCATTTGGGCGTCGCATGTGTTAAAATTCATATCTCCACACAATCTAATAAGATCAAAACAACAATTGATTGCGCCGTAACTGCCAAAAGGCGTCAGCTATATGACACAGTAGATATTTCTGACTTGTAACAGTGAAATTCGATGAAATTGATTAAGTTCATCTCATTGCAAGCGAGCAGGAAGTTGCCCATACATGAACACCAAGATTTTGGCAGAAGCAAACATCAGAAAAAAATTACTTCATGTAAAATTTCACAATACCAAAAAACCAATAATTATGGCCCTTACCAGGCAGGTCACAATTCGGGATCCAAAAGACTTATTTGAGTATGAAAAGTGTCATATAATAACTTAAAGTATCCATAAAAAACATTACCTGTCTGAGGCTGAACATATTTAAATAACTTAGGTAAATATGTGTTATAACAATAGTTACTGTTATAAATATGCACATTAATTTGCATCATGCGTAATACATTTTTGTAAAGCTTTATTTATCTTGTAAAAACCTGAAAATAACTGGGAACCTTCATAGTGTTAAAGTAGTTCATTTACAGACGCTACGAACGAAATTAAGTTGTACTTCTAAACAAAACATTAGCTGACCGGGACACCCTATCCTGATTAACTTCAAACACTTTCTTTATTCAGAAAATAAATTGATTCTTCGAGACGAACTATAAAGCTTCTGTAGTGAAGAAGTGAAAAACATTTTGATACCTTTTTCCTTCTGGTAGCATTTAGTTTAATAGCTCATGAGCCAAACGCTTTCGAGGGTACGCGATACCTGAAGTCTATGGTTACAATTTTTTTTTACTAATTTATTTAGCCGGCCAAATTATCGATAAATTGTTCACTTGAACACACGAAATCATATCATGAATATTAAAAAGTTGCTTTAATTTGCACATGTATGGTGCATACGTTTGAAGCAAAAGTCAGTGGTAAAGCTAGGCAAATACTGCAATAATGACCTAAACTCTTCTGGAGTCCAGTTCTTCGTGGCTCCATATCTCGATTTTGCTCTCTATTTACGTATTGATTTTGTCTAAATAAAAAGCAGATCATACGAAATACTACACAAATATACCAATCTACAATGTGCATATGAAGCTTTTTATACGTAAACCGAGCAATAAATACTTATAATCAGTCATGTTTGATTTTTTCGTGTTTTGTTTATTCTGATTTTCAAAAACAGCTATGAGTGTTCCAGAGGATAACGAAGACGATGTACGTGAATTGTACAGTGAATTTGGTGGGCTTCCGGTGAAACGATACATTCGTTTTGGAAAACGACTCTCGCCGAATAGTCTGCTGTATAAGCGTCAAAGCCGGTTGTACGATCCCATCGGTGCCGATTTCATTCGGTTTGGCAGAGAAATTTAAGCCATCATTAGAATAAACTAAAATTCCATATATAATGTGCACTTAGTGCATGCTTTCAAGTTCAGCGCGATTAAAAGAAAATCTGGAAAATATTGTGACAAAGAATTGGTGAATATGGGAAAATGTGATATTGCTTGACAGAATTAAACTATTGTAATAGGAATAAATTCAAAATAAAATGAACTGCATTTTTCTGATAAATAGTATATAGAAAAAAACAAGAGAGGAAAGAGGAACGGTGTTATTAAACCTATGCGCGAATATGCAACATATGCCAGGATGTAAATTTCCATCATGTTTATTTGTTTAGCATAAGTTGTCATTTAAAAAACGGATATTTTTCCATTTTATAAGCTGTAATTAAGAATCAGCAAATATTTTCATATTTGAATAAAATAAATATAAAATGTAAATTTGGATTGCCTTTTCTGCGTTCAGCTAATCAATGTTGTCGTGTGACACTTGTTGCATAAACTCTATCTGGTATTCATATATTTTTGCATTAAATACCTGCCCGACGGATATCATTCCATAGATTCTGAAATAATTCGAATATCCGAATAGTTAAGCTTCAAAATAACGAAAATAATAGTTCATTTTGTCAAATTTATTCCATTGATTATCATTCAATCAATTTAATATCTGGCCTGCTCAAAATTGCATCATATTCGGTTTTTGATGGCCCTAGAATGCAGAAAACTACTGTTTATACGAAAAAGCAACACAATTCAAATGATAATTCACAAACTTTCATGTACAAGGCAATTTCAATTTAAAGTTACAATTCCGGTTAAAGTAAAAGTTAAATATTAATAAATAATTATAAATGATTACGGCTTTTTTACATTTTTTTACTCAAATATTACTAATCGGTACATAGGTCATTACTAGCTGATGATAGAGAAATATATTTCATAGCTCAATTAATTTACGATGAGAACATTTATTCAAATTATTTGGCAGAATAAAAAGCAAAACCTCTAAATAGCACTTATTAATTCAAGATAGAGTATATGTTAATAAAGTAATTTATACAGAGGAGGGAAATTACTAACTTTTCGTTTCCTTATTTAAGAACGAGTTTTTTGGCGACAGGCAACTTATTGAGAGGAGATATTAGCATTTCTAAGCCCTCTTCCAAACCGTAAGGTTAAACGAAACATGAAGATGGTGAGACCCATAATTCAGAAACACTCGTCATAAAAACATGCCATGAGTGATAAAACCAGAAGTCCGAAACGACTAATGCACATGTTAAATTACAATTCAAACCACTAAGTTATACTCAAGATAGATAAGTTAATAACAGTTATTGGCGCACGCCACGCATGTGCATGTGTATGTGTATGCATAACTAAAAAACTTGGTTAAATTATTTTGATACACATGTACGTACATCTAAATGAAACTGCAGTCAATAGACATTAATTTACCCTTTGCACGCGTCAGACAAATTATTACTTAAAAAATATTGTATTATTAGAATATTTCCAATGGGTAGGGTGGGGGTGTAAAACAGAAAATTAAGGTTGAAATCACTATTTGTTTTAAAATCAAATGAATAGTTAGAGATGAAATTTGAAGACTATATTCATAATTGTTTATTCATTTCTTGAATAAAAGCCCACTAATTAGTCAATCTTAATCTGATGTTCTTAATCTTTTACTGGAGCTAGCTTCAGTTACCAATTCATGCAATCGCCTTTTCCTTCCATTAGCTAGTGCAGTATTCCAAATCGGACCTAAAGATTTTTCAACAGCTGTTTCATTCATAATATCATCTCTAGATTTAATTTCTATAGATTCCCTAATCAATCTCGTCACCCTATTACGACTACATATTGCTATGCGTTTGCATTCCTCCCAGTCGATAGTATGCCCAGTCTCCACTACATGACGAGCAAGATCTGATTTAGCAATATGTCCATACTTACACGCAGTTTTATGTTCACCTCTTCTTACTTTGATTGGACGCATGGTCTCACCAACATACTTGAGACTACAATCATTGCATGGGATCTCATACACACCTGAAGTGTCTAAGGGTTCAATCTTTTCTTTTTGGTTAGGGAGTAAAGTGCCTAGTGTAAGGGGCTGTTTTAAAACTGTCCTTATATTGTATTTTAAAGCTATAGACTTAACTTTCCTACTTAATATAGAGTCCGGTAATACCATGATCTTCCGCTCTTCCTTCTCCTTATCTGCTTTTATGTATCTCAAACTAGGATTAAATTTCTTCACCATGTCCCTCATTGTTGTATCTATTAAATGAGGAGGGTAACCATTAGTCTTGAATATATCGAGTAGTCTACCTAATTCTAACTTCCTATGCTTTATATCTGCTAACATGAGACTTCTTAATGTTAATGACTTTAAGATCCCGACTTTTATACGAAACGGGTGATTGGACTTTAAATTAAGAAGGATTCCTGAATAAGCATCCTTCCTATAAATATCTCTTCCCAATTTCAGACCATTTCTAATTAATTTGACATCTAAAAATGGTAATTCACCTGACGATTCCCTTTCTAAGGTATATTGTAGTTCGCTCATTCGATAACTAAATTTAAGAAATTTACCAATTCATTGTCACCATGGTTCCAGATCAATAATATATAATCCAAGAAACGTAGGTACAATTTTGGTTTTAATGGAGTCTTATCCAACAGATTATTTTCCAAATAATGCATAAAGATATTGGCTATTGGGACCGACAAAGGTTGTCCCATTGGAACGCCTCTAATTTGTTTATAAAATTCCTTACGAAATTTAAATAAGTGGAGGACATACAAATACACATCATCTCCATGACGTGTCCTAACGTCATTTTGCTTCCTTCTAATATTAATGGGTGATCAACTAGGAAACGTCTAAAACAATCCAGAGCCTCAGGTACCGGTATATTTGTGTACATAGATACTACATCTAAGCTTACTAATCTATCCTTTTCATCTAGTACATATTTATCAACAATTTCAACCAAATGATATGAGTTAAGCAAGGTATGTTCTAAGAAATAGGAATATTTTCTTATTCTATGGCACAAAACTTTGAAATTTTATATGTTGGGGAGTGTTGTACATTCACTATAAATCTTAAAGGATTACCCGGCTTATGCACTTTAACTAAACCATAAACTCTGGGTGCAATTGTATCTCTTTGAATGAGAGTGTTACCATGCGTCGAATCCAATTCTTCATTAGCAAATATATTATTGATTAATAATTTTACTTGGCCTTGTAACTTATCAGTAGGGTCTTTTGTTATTTTAGTGTATACTTCAGCATTACTTAACTGTTATATCATTTTATTGTCATAATCAGATTGATTCATCAGAGCTGTAGCTCCTCCTTTATCCGCCTTAAGACATATAACGTTATTTGATACTAAATCCTTTCTGAGATATTTAATTTCATAATTAGGCTTAACCTTATCCTCTTTGTGTGTTAAAACCATTGAGGCAACGTCTAATTCAAATTTCACCCTATCATTATCCAATAGAAGCTTTGCCGTTTTGACAGCCTCAGTAATTAATTCGTTTCTAACCGATCTTTCATTAGGAATAGCCATGTTTAAACCACGGTTAAGTAGTTCAACTTGATCCTTCTTAAGATTTAATGTTGATAGATTTACTATTCTATTAGTCCCGATTAAATTATCACTTTCTTGGGGTCTATAAATTCCCAAGTCAGCTAATTTTTTATCGTGTCTAATTCTTACTTTTTTTATTTCTCTATTACGGGCTTTATCACTGAAATCCTCAATGCATTTAAAATCATCTGCGTAGAAAAGAGAAGATGACATCGATCTTAGTTTAATTTTTTTTATAATAAGTATAATCTTACGTTTAACTAAATCACGAATCAAAGTTTTTATAATATTTATACAAAGGTCATGCTTAAGAGACATGCCATAAGCATTTAACTTAAAATTTAATTTAAAACGAAAACATTTAGGAATAACATCATGTTTTAAACAAATACTTAAAAAGGAAATATTTGACACTTGCCTCACGATTTGTTGTTTCATTAACGTATATTTATTATACCATTTAACGGTATTACTGCTATAATTCCATGTTAAATGTTTCTTGAATGAATGTCGTTGCGATACTGAATTAATTGAAATTACCTGATCTGCGTTTTGATTAACGCAGCATTCATTGTTCCAGTAATTTTCTTTTTGTTTTTTTGCTTCTTGTATAACACTAATCGGGCGTGCACCTATGATGAAATCTATATTCCTCTACTTATATTCAGTCACCTCAACCCTTTAAATGAAGCATGTTGTGCGACAGAAAAATGATTGATTACCTTTCCCTTGTTGTGCTCAACAAGGTGTTTGATTTCACAGTCTTCATTTTTACTACGGATATTTCGGCTTCCTGTTTCGCAAGCCGATTTCAAAGGAGAGCTCATCTCATATACGATTTGACAATTACTAAGTCAAGTGGTAAATTTTTGTTTAAATCGTAGCATTTATACTGACCGTTAGATCTCTTAATCACAACTACCTTTTCACTAGTGTTGTGTGTGTGTCACATGTATATATGTGTTTGGGTGTGTCTGTACGTGTACATTCATAGAAATTAAATTCCAAAATAAATTCTAACTTGAACGGAACATAATTTGTTGTGCTTATTGATTCTGCGTTGGTGTGCTGTAGGTTAAATATTAAATCATTTTCGAACACATATTTTTATATTTCCTCATACGCAAGAAAATGTAAACCAGCAAACTATTGTTTCTAGGTGATTACCAGTCTGTACAAACCGATCTAAAAACTATCTTTCAAAACAATATTACAATTTGATTTAATATGACCGTTAACCGAGTCCAATTTGAATAGATCTCTAATTACCTATATCTAGGTTTCACTTGTCTTCAGACATTTTGAAATAAAATATTTCTTAACAAATTTCGCTTAAGATAAATTAAAAGAGGAAATATACTGTCGTTACATCCGCTTATATTTACAAAATTTTAATTTCATTTTTCCGCCGATTGCAGCAGGTTCCCTGCGTATTCCCTGGTAGAATACTGGCATCTTAAAAGAGCTAAGTTTGTGCGCGACAGAGTGTAGCCCTATTGCCTGATATTTATTTAGACAACAGGGTCTACGCTCCAGACAAAATTTTCGTAATTTACTGTCGAGTTTTCTCATCACTAGTTATCTGACCACTCCAAATAAACTCATAAAAATAAAGCCACAGTAGGTATAGAAGTGAGTTCTGCTGTTAAAAGTTAAAATTCACCAAGATGGAATGTTGGCTTACCGGGGCATTCGTGAAACATCTGTAAAAAGTGCTACATCAGTCGTGGCATTTAGAGCAGTCAATCCGTCAATGATGAACTTTAACGTGAATTAACTTTGATTAGTCAATCTTGATTGCTCAGATCGAGAGATTACCTAGAATGTATTTCACCTCGGTCCACAGGCTTTCGGATTAGGTGAGAAAATTAATTTTTAATTAAACATATACCCACAATTGTTTTAACACAAAGTAAATTAGAATATAGGCCAAATGATTAAGTTCAAACTCTCATAAATGAATAAATGCTGACCAATTTTTATTTTTCTGATACAAAAAGAACAGAAGTGACGGTTCTTTTATATGCTGTATTATTTATTCCTCATTTATTTGGTTTTATGAGCTATCGACAAATGATTCCTACCAAATAACTCGCGTTACATGTTAATAGAAAAACAATCCTTGTAAGCAAAAACAATGATCGTGTAAATTTACACTTTGCTTGGTTCTATAATGCATGACTGTTATCTATCTGAAGACAAAAACATTAATTACTTTGTTTTCCTAATCTAATATAATTGACTGCAAGAGAGTGATGAGGAGCTAATTAATGATAATGCTTTCGTGAATAAAATGGAATAAGCTTCACTTATATTATTTACCATTTCACGGTATTCTTTATGAATTTCCTAATTTTTCAAGGAAAACTTTGAAGAGAAATCTTTATTTTTGTAGATCCTAATTATCGATTGGATTAATAAGTCTATATATAGCGGTTTATGATTGCTATGTAGCATTATTCTCCTGATAGTTCTGAGTTAGACAGAGATGTCATACAAAAACCTAGCATAATCTAAATATCTTCAAATTTTCAATCAAAATAAAATTATTATTTTCAAATAAAGGGAGCTTTCATTGATGCGAAGTCTACACCTTAGAAAACGATAGCATATATATTTTCTTCAAAATTGCTGTTTAATCAATGCAGACGAAACATGCATAAGTGAACTTTAATGAAGTAGCGAAACGAAGCTTTTGCGAAAATGATTCATATTCAAATGACGACAGTTAATTTATAATAGTAGTCATGAATCCAAGTTTGTTTCATGGTTCATGCATTTGCATAGAACAAAATGAGGATGTTCAAGAATATGTGTTGTAAACAAAGCAGTCATTCTGGCATTTGCAAGCAGAAGTTTAATGTGGATGATGAGCGCTCTTGTTTTGCATGTAGCATCGACTTGTGCTTAAATGACCTGCTCCTCACTCGGGGTAGAAACAGAGGTGTCTAAATATCAAATGACAAAACTGGGATGAAAGAGACGTACCTAGTTAGCTGGAAATATACTCGGAATCCAGATGGCTGTAAGTAAAGAAATGAAGGATGAGCCTCCTTCATGTATCGCAATAAAATCATCATCTGGCATTGTTGTAAGATAATTCGAGTGAATTAACCCATTTTATGCCGTTTTAAATTTGTAACGGTGCTTGTTTAACAACCATTTAATCATATTTGTAATTAAAGTGCATGATGGACATGCTATTATTAACTTTTCAATGTGGTAAGTATTGAGTAGTATGAATTCATACTTATGCGTATTACGTATACGAAGTGTTATACTTGATTTATGCAATGAAGACATTTTGATTTTGCCATCTAAAATGTCTTGGAATGAGCCGTTATTGGGAATAATAAATCTGACCTATGATAGTAGACAAAACAATCAGGTCATTATATTTTGTTTAAATTTACTTGGAAGAATATTTTTGATTGTTTAAATCAATCAGCAAAAACGAAAATAATGTTCATAATCTCGTTGTATGGTGTTTGTACGTTCCTCTTTTTGTAACATTTTATCGCACACTTATGTTAGCATAAATAATAGTTCAGAGTGGCGTTTATTTAGATTCATTTAATGAAAGTAAGATTTGCTTTCCCTCTTAGACTCAGAGTAACTTCCAGTCCGGAACGAATTTCTGAATATTTTCGCATTCACAAATGGCTAATGAATAGAATAGCTCGTTACAAAAATTCTTTAAATTGCAAATTACATATCGAAAAGTCAAAGCTCATTACTGTACGGCTCAAGAACAATTCGCCGATATATTGCATAAATGAAATTCAAATTTTATTTACACGGCACCAATTAAAACAAGCAAAATTTGCCGTTAACCAATGGCGTGCGAGCTTTCGTTTTCACGCTATTTAAGCACGGTGCATTTACCATGCTAGTCAGTATTCACGTTTGATTTCTGCTGTGCACTACGTGTGCGTGCTGTCTCCTGTCATACTGACTTTTCACCTACGCTGACTTCTGGACTTGCTTCACACGCAGAGTCATTTAGTCACGCCAATCTTGTCGCTGCACAACTAGTGAGACGGAGTAACACCTAGTTATTGAACCTTTACGTATGCCTGTCACCACGTTGTTATCGCAGATCTTCACCGAGACAATACTCAGCTTCCACACAGTCTTGCCGCTGATGTCAACGCCACAACAAGAGGAACACGAGCCAGTCAACCAGAGCCGGTCTCATGTGTCTAGGAGTATTTCTAGACACTACTACAGTAACTACCTTTCTCGGCATTTGCCGGAGAACGCAATTCCGGCCCTAATAAGGGCCACCACAAGTACTACCTCTCAGCCGTCTTGGCACATCAAAACTTTGTAAACATCGTACGCATTTAACTGAAGCTGGGACGTTTTACATTACCATAAAAATGCAGTAGCAATTTAAAAGAATTTCCATTTCCATTTCGTTCCAACTATTCAATCAACTAACTTGAATCCGATTGGCTGGATATTAAGCGGTTAATTTTGGCTAGGAATTTAGTTATATTCGCGCAGTTAACTAAATCAAGTTTACGAGCTTGTTATAAACACTATACCCATTAAGTTTACGTTTGTTAGTAAGAAAAAAGTATCGTTTAGTGTAGAAAGTGCAATTCATCCAGCAGACCAGTTCAGTCCGTATTGGAAACACTTCACGCACTGTTCAATATTTGTCGTGAACAGGGCTCGACTCTGATCAAGTCCACTCTGGTTTTTTTGTCCTCTATACCATTAAAAAAGTAGATTCAGGACGCCTCCAGGTTGTTATGTGTCTACTAACAACCATTCAGAATTCCACAGGGATGCTTGCAAGTATCGTTGATTGTGATAACGCTTATTTTAACAGCAATACAGTTTAAGTGGACGTGAGACCTATATTTGATGTAACAGTGTAACTT
Organism: Eudiplozoon nipponicum; assembly: GCA_029291075.1. Classification (NCBI taxonomy): domain Eukaryota; kingdom Metazoa; phylum Platyhelminthes; class Monogenea; order Mazocraeidea; family Diplozoidae; genus Eudiplozoon; species Eudiplozoon nipponicum. The sequence continues at coordinate 4,868 of JAQBSW010006585.1, read as the reverse complement.
GATGTGTGCACCACTTGATTATATTAGTCGTGTTACAAAATAATTTTTATTGGATTTTCGATTTTTGATTTTAAGCCTATGCTTTTTGAAACTACAATAATTCTATTTTAAGAGTAATACATCTGACGCAAACTTAATAATTAATTAAATTAATCAATAAATCAAACTGATTAACCACATACTAGAATTACTCGTTCGATATTAGCCAAAATTGCTTAAATTTAATGGTACCAAGTCTATCACATTTCAAGCATATTTATTAGGTAACTTAGATTTAGAGTGAAATTATTTTCTACCTTATCTCGAAATCTGAAAATTTAATTAACTAAGTAAAACAAAAGTAAATTTATTCCGCAGATAAATCCTAATAAGTGAGAAACTGAAGCTATAATATGGCATCTAATTGAGAGCTCTGAACCAAATAAAACAAATCAAATAAATATTAATTGTGGATGAGATATTGATTTTTGGTAAAATAAGGAGCGCGGTACGTAAAGGAGATGATCGCAAAGGTTTACATAAATATCATCGAAGGAATATAAAAGAACTGTTTGTGTGAGATATTTTACTATTAAAATGCAATAGAAATATTTGCGAAAAAGCATCATTAACATCCTGTGTAAATAAAATTTGATTGATAATAACTAACAAACACAATTCGAACGCAATTGAGATATGTAGTCCGTTCAATTTGCTTTGTTCTATCGCAAGTTACCTGTTAATCAACATATATACAACACAAGGTTTCCACTAGATTAATCTAGATGATGTTCCAGGATAAGTAAATGAAATTGTAGGGAAACCTCGTCCTCTCTAGCAAAGAAAATCAGCTAAATTTTTAAAGCGTAACATTTCTCACATACCGGTAATTCGTGAAATTTTACATTCTAAACTGCTTGTGTCTCACTTACTGCAGATACACCATTCTGAGTGCGAGTTTGCGGACTTGAGATAAACACAAACTTAGGATAATTTAGCCAATCGCAAAACACCGCAAAACTACGGCCAGTCGCACTTATTCACGTGTTATTATCTTACATTGTAATCGTTAGAGCACGACGATAGATGTATCACCGCAATTCCAAACGTAATTTATGTAATGTTTATATATTTTGGAATTTTGCTCTATCTAGCGGTAGTCTTGCCTACTTTATAATTTACTGAAATGGCGGCCGCACCATTTCTATGCCATCCGAAACAAAACGTATACTTAAGATTCTTCACATTTTTTTATAATTTATTCAATTAGCTAAACTTTGATTGTGTAATTAGTAATAAAACGTATTTAAATCAAATTTGTGGATTTGAGATAAGCACCAATTATAATTTATTCAACCAATTGCAGAATAAGATGATGTTAAACTGTAAAGTGGTTGTTTTTTCATAGAATTCCAGTGCATTATTTGAATGGCAATATAGTTTATAATAAATCAATTATGAATTCTGACCAGTACATGATGAGTCCTCAATAAGAAGGAAACTGATATACTGGATGAATTGCCTTTTCTAGACAATACAATTCTTGGTTTAAACTGACAAATGTATGTTGTTTATATCAAGTTCGCAACCTTGATTTTAAATTTTATCACCGCCCGCGTCACCAATGTTCGGTTAATTATATAAATGTTCATTTCAATACCACTTCACCATATGGTGTGGCGTCTGTTCAGTAATGGTAGATTGGGGATGGTTAGTTGGAACTTTGGGTCTAAATGGATGCCATGTAGGCTCCATCTAAAGGATAAACGACTAACCGGGTTACATTAGTTAGTATATGATTAAAAAGTGTGTTTAGTGTACGGCAGTGTGGCTAAGTTGTTTGAGCACCAGATTCTGAAGCAGACGTGTCCAGATTCGAGCCATGTCCGCTGCAAATTATGACCAGTACATGGTGAGTTCCTAATAAAGACGAAACCGGTCTACTGGATGAATTGCCTTTTCTACACTATAAAATTCTTAGTTTATACTGACAAATATATGTACTTAATGGGTCAGGTGTTTATATCAAGTTCGCAACCTTGATTGAAAGTAATTATGAACTCATCAATCTAATAAACAAAATCAATTTTTGCTTTCTTTAATGAAACTTGTTCACGTGATCCTAATTTCAGTGGCACGCGATTAACAACTGAGGTGCTGAATTGACTTACTTTGTTAAAGACGGTTTCGTTTGTCATGTACATCTAGAAATGTTTTCTGTTCAAATCTAAACAAATGTTTCGTTTTATGTATTAGATTTTGCACATCTATTGACAAATTAGTTTTGATATGACCATGTACCGACTCGGCAACCATAGCGTTAGTACCATGTACCTTTCGGTACCATAATGTTGGTATCGGGTACTGACATAATAGCCATAGTGTTGGTACCCCAATGCCTGTCTTCGCTTATCATCACTCGAACTTTTCTCTGAAAGTCATCGTTACGTCATACGACATCCCAGTGTTTGCAACACTCTGCACAATGCGTATTATTCACTTGTGTGTATCATGTGACGTCATTTAAATTAACAAAACAGCACGTACTAATTATTTGGACAGAAAATCAAAATTTCGCGAGAAAAATGCAAATTGCTACAATAACTTACAATATATGCTTTCAAAACAACAGGACAAATAAAGTCGACTATGCATTCACCAGCGAAGAAAAACTACTATCATCCTAAAATTATTGTTTTAAACCGATGAAGCCTTACATATGCTGAATCTCAAAATGATGCTGGATTATAAAATTCGTGGGCATATTATTTGCATGTATGCCTTAGACAAAATTGTAATCAGCCCATAGTTTTAAGCAAGCTTCTAATTCGTCAATATGAACTTCGCTTAGGCCAAACTATCTAGCTAAACAGCGAACATTAAGTGACCAAAATAGTATCGTTGACACTCTCTTTAACTTTCATTTGAAAACATAGAATGAACAAACGAGTAATCTCAAGTTTGAACGGTTGCAAAAGATTTGTTAAAAATTTGCGCAAATTCAGTAAAACTTGATATTGTTGAAGCCATGTTAGCGTCGTTTATCTATAATTAAATAATACTGCTAATTTTGGTTAATATGTGCATAAAGCATCGGTTTTTGGACTTTATTTTTTGACATTACGGTGTTGCTTTGATACAAACCAACAACTATTACATTTGAAGGAAATTCGACGATGAACTAATTTCAAGAGTGTGCTAAAATTGACATATTTCTACCCAAGTGTTAAGATTAACTAAGTAATAGCAATGTTCATCATGTTTAGACCGGTTTACGTTCAGGTCCAGATTGGTAAAGGAAATGTATTTTGAGAAGTGTCTTTTCTGTTGTAATCTTTTCTGAATGCAATTGCCGGCTAGAGAGTATATGACGGGCTCTAGAATCGCTGCTTATACAGTTTGATCACAGACAACTTGGTCGTTTAAAGTTCAGCGACTGGCCAGTGTTAATATTAAATTTAAGCTAATTGTTAAGTTTTATAAGTCATATGGACGACGGACAAATCCACTCAGCTTCACTAGTAGATCAATGCTCTACTTGACAAAACGCAGAAAATTTAAGTAACACTTATTTTATCAGAATTCGGTTCCAATTAATAAATGACCAATATTGCCAATTCATTGAACCCCATAGCATGTGTAAACTGAATTAATCTAATCTAGTCAAAAAAACAAAATATAGATAGATAGAGTCGCAGAATCCAAAGCAAACGTGCTCAGGTTTGAAGCCCGTCCGCGGAATAATTAGGGACAGAATTTGAATAGTTCCCAATAAGGACGAAACCGGTCTACTGGATGAATTGCCTTTTCTACTTTGCACAATGCTTAGTTTATACTGAATATATATATATATATATATATATATATATATATAAATGGGATTGGTGTGTATATCAACCTTGCAACGGTGATTGAAGTAAGTTTTGTCACTGTTCGCGCAGCTACTCGATCGTTTGAACAAAATAAAACTTGCTTTCATTTGTGTGATCTAGTTCAGATTATGAAATCATAAACAAAGTTTCAAGAATTCAACTTTACAAGACGAAGCGGTCCTCAATTTTCAGTGGAGTGTACATGCAATGTTGATGATTTTAGTGTAATATTAGCAATCGGATCAAGGAAGCATACACGATTTGCACCACAAATATTTGGGGTCGCCAAGTATTTTAAGTCATTTAGTGCACATCGACTGTTTTTGTCAGCAAGAAATGGTGAGTTAGAGGAACAAAACATTTATGCTAATTTTCATAGACACGCTAATTTTGTTCGATTCTCATTCAAAATTAACCAACAAGTGTTATTTCTCTAACCGAGGCGTAACATTTTTCTACCATATAATCATCAAAACTCATTATTCTGGGTTTTCTTAAAACCCTGATTAAGAAATCTAAAGTCAAAAATAAATTTGGAAAAGTAAGTTGGAAAAGAGAAGAACGTGCAGTGGAGTAACACAGACGAATTAGAATGTTCGTAGTAAAATCAAGCCTAAGTTTATTTATATTTTTATAAGGAAAATCATTAATTTATAATATTATATGTATTTAGGAAAAAATATGAATAGCAAGAAGAAGTAGAGCGTTAGCAATAGGTCATTGTCGCTCATACGTTGGAATAGGTGAAGTTCTGTCATTCTAGTCTAGATGTCAAATGCAAAAATATTGTTAAATGATTGAACTATATAATGGTAATTTCCTGTGTAAGCGTTCCTTGCTTCCCGAAAATTCTTGTATAATTCAATAATCTTTCATTTAACGGATGGTGATATGAATTATTTAAATCAAGACTCTTCCTGAAAGTAAGCCTAACTATAATTATATGGTAACGTATAACAGAAAATTGTGTTTAGTGTGCGGCAATGTGATGTAGTGGGTTAAATCAATAAACACTAA
>JAQBSW010006584.1:0-47375 GCA_029291075.1 Eudiplozoon nipponicum | reverse complement strand
TAAAGAGCACAGCGTTTGTTAAAATTGATCTTCGTTGGGTTGTAACACGGAGCCGCGTGTTACAATTCAACGAAACTAGTCCTCCCAATTTTCAAATAAGCTAATGTAATATTTTGGTAGTCATCCATTAAAAACAGTCTTATATTTTTGATGATTTATAACAGCTTAATTAAAGAGAACTTGTCCCTTTAATGGCAATTTACAGTAGCCTAATAAAATTTAGTCTAATTCAAGCAATAACAAAATATTTCTGTGACAAAGTATGAACAAAATACCGATTACGGAACCAATTGATTATTCTGAAATAAGTCCCTATGCAAGTGGTATTATAATAAGTTCTAAACTGGAATGAATATACAGAAGATATTTTAGACATCTATATTTTATCCAGCACTAAATGCATATTTAATAGGCTTAATCGGAATTCTTCAAGAATATGGTACAAAGACAATGAAATTGCTGGCTGATGACCGCCTAACACTAAATAGTAGGCCCGGTAATGCATAATGAATCATACCGGTTCTAAAGGTATACTTCATCAACCTGTTTCATGAGAAGTCTTAAGTTTGGTTTAAGTACGTAGAGACGGGATGAGAGATAGCACGTCAAACACGATTGGCAGATTTCGGCTGCTTAAGGAAACTTTGGTTACCGGCACATGAGCAAATAGTTATCATCTGTATTGGTTGGCAGATTATAGGAAACCTCTCAATACAGACCATCCCCACGAAGAATGGGCGACCTAGTATTCTTTTAGTCTTATAACTATTAAAAATACGATGGATCCATACTGCATCCGATATCGCGGTGAATAAAAAGGGTCGCCTCGTTTGTTCATACAGGATGGATAAGCGAAATCAGGCTACCACAGAAAACCTGCGTTTCAATTCTACCCCTTTCTTAAATTTCCTTTTCTCAATCCGACAATAACGAATTTTACATGCCAAGGATATTGTGGATTTGGATCGTATCACTAAGCCCAATGTCGGATTGCCAAATATAGAAAATAGTTGAAGAAAAATATCATTATTAAACCTGCGGTGTTTTAACTTGTAAGTATTTAATGTGCAAGCATTGAAACAAACTGGACCACAGGAGGCTCTTTCTACGTTCAAGAGATAGTTAAGAAGTCGATATATATTGCATATCTGAAACTAGAATACAAGATTCTATGATTATTGCAGAACTGGGTGTACCATTCTTATCTACGCACTATTGAATTTGAAACTCTGATTTAACAGCTAGCTTACCAACTGAAGCTTGTTTAACTGAATTGATGTTTAAACAGCTGATTATGTGCAGGATCCCTACGTACATCTACTAAGAGCAGTGTCATAAAACTTAATCAACATGGCCTTTTTGTTGTATATGCATATGCTCCCACCGAATGTAGCAGCGACGACAGAAAATATGATTTTTATTCCGACTTAAGCTCTTTACAATATAGTTCAGATATAGTCTTGGTTATTGGTGACACGAATGCACAATTTGGGCGATTAAGTAACCAAGAATTTTATCTAGGTTACATACATTCACTGCTCACTATGCAACAATATTAGTAGCACAAACTTCAGACTTAATGTAAAGTGTTGCACCACATGGCATCCTTCTGCTCTCGGGCGACCGTGGACTCAAATAGATCCTAAAGCACCTCATCATCATAATTTTCAGCCAAACAAAAGTCAAAAGTGACTAACGGTTCACTGCCATATAACCATAAGGAGTAAAAGAAATATATAAGTGAATTTAGACAAATTATTAGTGATGTTTACGAGAGAGAGGCAGAGAGAGAGAGGGAATATCTTGCTACTATGAGTAAATTTCTCAGGATAACTCATAGAAGTGAGGCAAACTAAACCTCGCCACAACACCATTATGGCCAAGTTATCAATCAGGCAATGGCGCGGTTGCATCCAGGCTTAACGCCCCTCTGGTAACGCGTATGTCGATTTGGACAAAGCACCATTCAATTGTAGATTTGAATTCAAAATTTCCAGAAAATAATAATACATCTCAAATAGATGTAGGCGAACTAGAACAGCTGCCTTAGCAATAAAAATATGAATATATTTTAAAATAAAAAATAATAGGTATTGATGGTAAAATTATAATTTACATTGTAGGTACAACAGTGTGTGCCATTTTAGGTGCATGAAGAGTTAGTCAAATGTGGTCCGAAAAGTTACTGGTGGCATATCTTATAATGCTACGTTAATGGATTTAATATTCTAATTTGAGCAGTCTAAATGTCGATCTTGGATCCTTTTTGGTCAGAGAGTTTGAAGATATGGAAGACGTTTTCGCATCGCGTAACAGCGGACGTTTACTCATGTTCGAGAAAAATCAGTTAGCGAAACATTAAATGGTTTCAACAATAATCTGACATCAGGAAAAAGTGTAGAATCGGCAATATGTTAAATGTTTCTGCATAAGTTCCTATCCCAGAAATTATATTTGCATCGGAAATATGGAAGGCTACTCGCAAAATACACATTATAACTATGAATAAGTAATGCATTCTTCTCTCTTAAACATCCGAAAGCGGCATGTCTCGATGTTCTGCTTCCGACCAGATTTAACGATGATGGCAACATTATTCGTAAGGTGCTGACTAATACTTTTTACTTTGTGTGATGATTAGACTATACCTATTGTTTGGAATGAGTCGACTATCGTTCTTTACTTTAAGAAAGAGCAAACAGAATTCGTACAATATCCATCGTGATATTAGCTTGATTCCAACCAAATCTAGTATATTTGCATTGATTATATTACTCTGAATCAGCGCTTCTTGTGCAGTTTTATAAAACGTTAGTGAGACTTGGTAAGAATTATTCTAAAACGTAGTTTGAGAAGCTTAGCAAAAATAGGTTACGAATCACGAATTTAGAACAATGACATGTGTAGACCTATTTTGGATCTTCCAACAAGTGCTCCTCGTTAGACACACATATAAAGATTTACTAACTGTGTTGCTCAGTTATGTTTTGCGTATTACGTTTAGTTCGATCCTCAAATAGAGCATTTATCAAGCAAAATTTGCGTAAGAAACAAGGTGGACCAATTCTGATATATCAGAAACAGTTTAGGTCAACTATCATTTCCAGCCACACAAAAGTCAAGTGACTAATGTTTCACTGCCATATAACCATAAGGAGTGAAAAAAAGTATATAAGTGAATTTAGAAAAATTATTATTGAGATTTACGAGAGAGGGAGAGGGGTAGAGAGAGAAGGAAAACCTTGCTACTATGAGTAAATTTATCAGGATAACTCACAGAAATGAAGCAAACTAAACCTCTCCACAACACCATTATGGCCAAGTTAGCATTCGGGCAAGGCGACATCAGCAACATCATTCATGCTGATGGATTCAACATGCGCACTATACTACTTGGTTGTGTACCCAACGCGATGTCATCGACTCGAGATCAGTGACTATCGATAGTATTAGCAACATCCACATAACTTTCTCATTATAGTTGAAAAGATTTAGCTGCAAGGCTTGGTTTTGTTTATGACGTGAAACAACGAAAGCCGCAAAAATCCGTAATGTCGATACTGTCATGTTTTCAAGCAGACTTGGCCAAAATGGATTTGCGCAGAGTTATAGTTTGCCTTATTTTTGTGTGTTATCTAAGCAAACATTCTCCTATTAACCAGATCCGCCAAGTCATAAATCACTTTCCATTAAACATTTTTAAGTCGAAATTTTTATTTTTGTTGCGTCTAGCTCCTTTGAAATTTTTCTTATTTTAGTTTACATTCTCTTAACCTCATGATTACATAGCAGTAAAGCATCAGTTATTAAGGAATTTTGCATGGCTGTTTGTGATGATTTTGATGATAAACAACATGTAGTGTCTAAACTTGTATGTGCTTCAGGGTTAGCCATAAAAAGGTCAAATGGCGAAGAAATCACTTCGGTGTCAGAGCAAAATTTGCTATCTTCGATATACTCAACAGTCGTATTTGCGGATCCTCGATGGGTTATTTTTGTGGCCAAATTTTTCAAGTTAGCGAACAACGTAGGCCATAAAGTGTTTAATTGTGCTACAAACGTTATCTTCCAATCGTATCACTAAATAATAGATCAAGTAAATAAAATCAATAGAATCGAGGTAAAAAGTTTCAAGTGTCAGAGATTAATAATGAAGCAAAACACAAATATACCAATGTCTCATCTAAATCTTCCAACGACGGCTTTATGCAAATAAGCATTGTTATTAGTCCATCGCCTTCGAAGAAGCTCTTGAAAAGGTATGTCAACCGCGATTCCCGATATGGAACCATACGCATGTAGCTTGGCTGCTTTTGCGCGGTCAAGAGGCCATTGCCGTTTGAAATAGTACTCTGAGAGCTTATTTCACGAAGAGCATCAAAACATTTACGCAAGGTCATTAGTGAATTGTTGATATTGGCTAGAATAACAATTTGTATTCAAGGAACAATAAAACTTAAATTGACAATTTGATTCAAGAAGACATACGTAGATGTCCGTATATCCCGTAAATTCCAATAAAAGGATTCAACCTGCTTATTCTTACCAAAGTAGGCGTCATACCGAACATAATAATGAAATATCTAGGCTTGGGTCTGGTGTAAAGTGAATCCAATGAACCGCAAGGTAGTTTTGAATTGATCAGATGAGAATCAAGTACCTCTACCAGTAATGACCTCGTTGGGAACACCATAATGTGCTATCCATGCAAAGGTAAAAATATTAGTGACTTCATTTGCAAAAATTTGCCAAAAGGTATAGCCGCAAGCCATTAGGAAAATCCATCAATCATAATTAGAAGGTGGCTAAAAGTTTGAAACCGAGTCAGTACCATGTTGGAGTGAAAATTTTCCAACTTAGAATGAATATACCGAGTGATTTTATTTTTCTGAAATATAACACAAATTCAGATCCATCGCTTAATGTGTTACCTGAGTATTTCACCCAGGAAACTATCTATAATAAATTTGACAGTCGCCTAACTACCTGGGTGAAAGAATTCGAAAGCAATTCTCCGGAGGCTGGTGGGCAGAACCGTCTTGTGGGGCTGTGTAACTGTGAATTAGACAGGGAGTAAACCTTCCCTGAATCGGCATAGGAACTTGGTGCGATGACGAGCTACTTCTCTTTGAATTTGAGTAAATCCGTCCTCTTCTGTACGTATGAGGGAAGGTGTTAATGCAAGTTCACTGATAGTGACGGAGTTGACTGAGAATGACGAAGGCGAAGGTAGTTGTTGCGAGACGTCTAACATGGAAAGTGCGTCTGTAATAATGTTTCGTTCGCTTTTTGCTTAAACAATAAATCTGCTGCTGCCTATGAAGCTAATGACGTGGCGTACTGCGTCTTGAATGTCGTAGAGATCCCGACCAAAATAGCCGTACCAAGTTTCTAAAGGTTTTAGAATACGTATCATGGGCTTCAGAACTCTGACAATCTCTTGTTCCAAGGTGGACCAGCTAGTAAATTCAGAAGCCTCGGTTGTAAGTAAAAAAAGTCATTGGAAGTCTGGATGTATTAGAATTGTTGCATTTGCTAACGAGTTGATTGCAAGACGAAGTAATTCTTCGTCTTCAAAAGACCAAGAATTAGTAGAATATCTGATATGTCCTTTTCAATCCCGCAGGTACCTACATAACGGATAACATTGTTTTGATAGTCCGGGAAGAAATTTGCGACAATATTTGAGAACCACGAATACTTTCTCTAAAGGCCTATTATTTTGTGCGAGTTCTTGGCGATGATGAAGTAGTGAGAAAATTCGCGTCGTTAAGGGAACGTTGCCGGCAACCATAAGTGGGTGTGGGCTCCCCATAGCTGTTGTGAGTAGAAAAACTCAAGAAATCTCAGTTATAGATACACCCTTGAGAAAAGAAACTTTTTCACCTGTATTTACAATGAATTTCTGTCCGATTTTAAAATTAAGTAGATGCAGAGGTTCATTTGGTTGTTCGACCGAATTATATAAGCAAATAGGTTGGTCATTGCACGTGAAATGTTTGGTTGTACTGTTTTCGAGGTTAAATCTACTCGATCAAAAGAAATCAAAAAACTGCAGCAATAGGCATTTCAAGGGTTCTCGATTATTGTTTTTACTGATTTAGACGGTTCTAAACCGAGGTTTTACTAGCCTTTGATGTGTCTATGACTTATCTTTCAATAATTATAGTCAAATATGAAATAGATCTTTCTAAATAAGAAAACCTAACGCTATCAGATGTGTGACCGACTGACGAACACTGAGCTAACATATACTTCAGGATATTCGTGTTTGGAAATAACTTACATGACATTAAAGATGAGTACAATAAAAACGTATAAAGGAACTTTAAAAATCATTTAAAATATTCGTGCTATGTAAATTTTAAATGCTAATTACGAAGCGGTAACTACATTCTGTTTCTACTGTTAGGACTAACAATTTTGAACAAATTTCTGCTGGTAAAAACTTCAACAGTACCAAATCTCAGCTACACAAATTGAACACAGACTATAGTAGAAAAACCTGTATGCGAGACAATATCAGAGCGATTGAACCACAGAATTCTTTGACTTAGAACTATTTAAACTTTATGTCACAGATTAAGCAGGATGGAGAAGACAGGATGATCCGGAAGTAAAAGTTTTATAATTTGATATACTTAAGTTGGTTGTTTATGTAATCAAAACACCCGTCCAAGATATTTGTAATTCCAAAGTTTGCTTAATAATTTGTATAACTCAAACAAGTTTGGAGTGTAAGTAACAACAGTAGCACTGCTCTCCGATCCTGGATAGTTTGCCTTTGTAACGCCTCAACTAGCAGTGACATGCGGCGTTAGCCTTCATGAATGCGCGTTTTGTGTTTCATAAGTTAGATTATTAAGGATGCAAAGATACCAATCGATATTCTAAATATCTTGGCTACGGCGTTGCTTACGGTAAGTAAGCCAATATGTGCCACTGATTATAGAATAATTTCTCTTATCCCTCCACCTTTAATGTTAATCGAACGATTAATAATTTGCTGGTTAATTTTAATTCATACTAACACGGTTTTACGAAAGGTCAATCAACAATTTCTTATAATTTTCCATGTCAATGTATGTAATTACGCTAAATGAGAAAATTTTGAATGCACTAGTTTTCTTTATTGATATCTAAAAGCTTTTGACTACATATCAATTAATGCTATTAAGAATAGAATTAATTCATTGACTATTTTTCAGAATATCTTTAGATTACTTGGGTATTATTTATGAAATTGTAGTTTGCATACTTAAGTAAATAATTTTAGATCCAAAACTTTATGAATTACAACTGGAGGGAAAAGTTTGAGGTCAGTTTTATTTATATTCATATTTGCAAAATTTTGATCTAAGGCCCAGGTTGGTCAAATTTTCAAATTTGCTGGTTGTAACAATAGTCAACTTTGAGGCCGAGAACACTTCAATTGTCCTATCTAGGGTTGAACTGAATACAAAAGAAAGTCTTCGCAGAAGTGCACAATACTGAAAGTAGCCTACGATCCGCAGAAGCGAATATGAATAATAAATAGATTTATTTTGTTTTATTAGGTGGACGCACTTTATAGTTGCAAACACATATACATAACTGATTAAAACTAAGCACGCTTCTTTAGCTAAATAAATTGTTGCTATCGGTTTGGAGAACTTAGTTAGAGTATTATCTGCACAAATGAACGTTTTGACTGCGGATTTAGATATAATTAAGTATCGGCAGAAGGATACACTTATAATAATTTACGATGGTATCAGCATAAACGACATAGCCTATATAGGTGCAGTAAACAAAGGTGACGTAAAAGTCGATTTAACAATATATACAACATATTGATTTATCTAAAACTATTATTACATTAGATATGTATGATCTGATTAGGTATTTAGTAACACTATGGTTGAGAATAAATAGTAAATAATCATCAGCATTAAAAATTGGTAATAAGACAGAAATTAATTTTGTTCATTTTTGTGAGACTGTTTTTAATGATGTCCTTGAAATCAAACTTCAGCAAGAAATCAATAATTCAGGCACAAACCTTTTGTGCACAGCTTCTTCAGAGTGACATTTACAGATTAGTTGATTGTGCTAATAGTAGATGTGTGCCAATAAATAGGAACATTTTAGCAAATGATATAGAATTACAAGTCTATATTATTTAGATTAGGCCGATCCTGGAATATGCTGTTGCTACATGGAATACAAAAATAAAATATTTTTCACACAATAAAATGTTGTGAAACATTTTAATCCTGTGTCCTGTAACATATATGCTATCACACTACAGTTCGTATCACTGCGAACCTTATGGTTTAGGAGGCTGTGCTATGGTACAAAATCGGTCCAATTGAATCAGTGGACGGGAGTCTATATGACTCCAATAATGAAGATAATGGAGCTGAATTTGACCTGTATAATTGATCTTTCCCACTTTAGTGGGAACTATCGGAGGAAAATATTTTCTTTTTAGAAAAAATATGAACTTTCAAATCACTAGCGAAAAATGCTTAGAAAAACTCATCCGTCTAAAATTTAAAAGTTATGTGAAGAACTAGGAAAAAAATAAGATCCTATTGAATTTATAAATTTTGATTAAGATAATACTTTCTCACGTTTAAATAAAAGACAGTGAAAGCTGTGGTCTGTAACATATCTTCTTAAAATGTTTTCTCTTCTAACTGGTTTATTCTACTGGGAAAAATATGCATTATATAATTAGATTGGGTAACATTAGGAATAACCAATTTCTAGTTACTTTCCTCACTCTTTTTTGCATAAAGCAACATTCAAAATTGTACTTTATCTTCTCATTTATCGAGCAAGATGGTCTTATTAGAAAAAATAATATTGAATTTGGTCCCTATTTTAATAACTGTATCAAGATTTGATTTAGTTTACGCAGTGATAATACTGCAGGATTTTTACTTGTTGATAAAGAGAATAATTAATTTATCGCTATTTATTAGTCTAAATGTGATAATTAAGCCTAACTTTTGGCTTAATTTACATAATTATGTGATGTAATGTTTAACCCATAGTTAACTTTGAGCAAGGCGTAAGGATTATTGAGATTATACGGTGTTTCACCATCATATCAAGTGATTTTACTGCGAGTGTATTAAACATCCTCCTCTGTGTATCGAGCTGCCAAGTTTAACATTACGAAGATGACTGCAGATGGTCGTATCCTAAAGAAAACGTGTCAAAACAATATTAACATAGAAATACAGCTACTAGGAATGCAATGCGCCATTAAATGTTTCAGATATTTTGTCATCGGTGGATATATAGTCATCTTTATTGATTATGAAGCATGTGTGAAATGAATTGTATTAGATATGAAGAAGGAAAGCCTGTAACGGCCTTTTAGTGAGATAATGTAATGGGATAAAGTGGTCTACAAAATCCAAAATAGCTAGAATTCTTCATAGAACGATCTTAGCTTATTTTTCGTCTTTTGAGAATCATCGCCTATCAAGGTGACTGAGGCGCAGGAAATCGATGCTCTGTGTCAAAAAATCAGGTAGCTACAGAACGTAACTCAATGCCTTTACCGTATGGTGTTTTGGAATTTCAAAATTTTCATATTTTAAAAAATGCAAGAAGCTATAAGACAATTTGTTGCGGGAAATTAACGAACAGAACAGATAGCTTTTTAGAATGAAAAACTAGAAAATCTTGTTTCTATGCCCTTCATCACAACGTTTCAATCAATGTCATATTTGATGATCATGGCAAATATATTCGCAGTTATTATAAAATTGCGAGATATATCGTCGTTGCAAACCAATATAAAGTGCAAAAGAAACTAACATTAATTTCATTACCATAGTACGATAACAATTTATGTATATCGACTTGGTAGAGCTATTGCCCGTAGCACAAGGCGGTATCGTGTATGTCATTTCCGTGGTCGGTAAATTTAACTGATGTTCTGAGCTTTAAAACTTGAAGAAAATCCTAACTGAGGAATTTATAGTGCTTAGAATATCGCTGTCTTGGTCGATTAAATGAGCTACTAGTTATTGTTAACAACCAGGTTGCTCAGGTTGAGAAATTTAATGTTTAACAATAGTCAAGATCTCTCATATAAAGCATTCCAAAGTTGGGAGGTATTCCTTTGGAATAACGCGTTATGAAATAGGTTTTGTGATGTTTGTTCTATAAAAGCACTTGGATTCTGGCGAAAAAATAGATATATTTGAGTTGGAAATTTGATAATCAACTAAAGAATTTTCCACGAATATCATTGACAATAGAGTGCAGATACGTACTGTACAATATCTGACATTCAAGATCGCCTAAATATAATCCAAACCGTGTGTGTGAACGAGCGTCGAGGTTATACTCGCATATACGCCAAAGCCCTCGTCATTATGGCTATGGTGGAACTCACAGCATTATATACTGCTATTGATAGGATGCATACAATGTATAAGGTTTATGCGCAATACAGTTTATTTTTCCTCAACGTGCACAACTGTCTACAATATGTGGCACTCAGTCGATTTAGCAAGGTAGTGAGGCTGTTACCTGAGGCGGAATAGGGTAATTTGGAAGATACTGCAACCAAAAAATGTGGCGTAATAAGCTTACATGTTATCCAGTGTCTATGAGAAATAATTCATCAGAGTGTGCGTCACAGATGAGGAAGTATGTTGATAGTTGCAACTGACGATGGGACTGGTTGCTTGCATTTGGGCGTTTGAAGCATGACTTAACAGAATCCGTTGCTGTAAAGACAATAGTTTGATTGCGCTCTACCGCAAAAGCAACGTGCTTCGAGCCATCAGACGTGGAGCGGCCAACAATATTGGGGTGATCAGCCCTAACGCCGCAGAGGAGAATGACTCCAACAGTTTTCCGAACTTTCCATGGGTGGATCCTTCTGAGTTGTCGAAGGTGACCGCGCCCACTTGAACCTCGCGTCTGTGCGCGGGAATGTGCAGCCGTTTCTGAGGCAAAAGCGTGTGGAGTGGCGATAGCTGCGGTGATTCGGACACCGCTACGCCGGTAACTGTGGAACTGTGGCCCAGCCTCTGGACGTTGACATCCTGGTGTTGCTTCGGGATGGTGTTCGACGCTGGTCACGCCTGCTCTGGTCGGGTCTGTAGTGGACGGCATCGAATGAGGCCGTATTTGGCCTAACGGTGAGATTCTCGAGCAGGCAGATGAGGCGCTCATTGGTGACATTTGTTCGGGCTGATGATGATATGGATTGAGATTCGGATAGTCCTGAGGTGATGTAACCTTGCTCTGAGGCAGATTAGCTGCAGTGGTGTTTCTTCCACCACTTGTCTAAACGTGCCGCAAGTACGTCGTCTTGCACTTCAAATGATTTGCACAGGAACGTGGCCATCTCTTGGAGTGACGGAGGAAGCTTCTGAATAATCGCATCAAGATTTCCCTGGGCAAGTTGAATTCAGAGGCCTTCTGCTCCATCTCCCTGTATAGCTCGGAAGGCGTGCGGCTACCTAGGGACATCTGGCTCATCAATTCTGTAAGCCTGTCTTCCCGATCTGGTGTCAGGCGCTGCTTGAAGGCGCGTTGCAGGATCAGCCATGACTGTGCACATGTTCCTTCAGTGTATTGATGCAGGATGTCTTTAAGTCCGCGTCTAAAAGACATTGGGATTGACTCCCAAGCCCTCAAAAATATTGAATCCTCGTCTGTTATATTGGGCACTTTGGCCAAAAAAGAAACATCGTCGACCCACTAGTTAAGGTAGTCTTGATCGAATTGGCATATTTTATACTGTGGCAATATGTTGGTGCTGCCTGTTGGTGGGCTCGCCACAGGGCTTCCTGCATTTCCTGAGCTGGACGTCATCTTATGTGTGTGAGTGCTGCCGAGAATAGATGGCAGTGTTACATCGTCCTCACCCGTCATCGTGCGGCTGTCTTCGAGAATTGTGATCTCGAGAGGGTGGTTTGCTGTGGTTTGTGTCTCAGGATTTACTTTCTTTTGTGGCATTCATCCAAAGTGCTTGATGTTCTCAAAGACTAGATGTTGATTAATTCTTTGTTGGCTATGAGTTCGACGAAACGGAGAACCATTCATGTTGGAGGTCTTGCAGTTATTGTAACAGGTTTTGCGGGGTAGCTGTCTTTTTAGTAATAATTTCCTATTCCTACATTTTCATGGAGTCTGTTATCACCACCCGTTCCATGATCAGTCCCTGACCTTTACCCCGAGGGTGAAGTAAGAAGACTCATCCATGTTATCAGACGTTTATTGAATGTTATCTTGCAATGCTTGAATCAATACACAGTTAATCCAAATAGACCGTGCTCTAGACGGTAATAAATAATAAATGATCAACACAATTAAATGTCTTATACAAAAGTTATCATCATAAACACAATCGGCTGAATCGTGATGAATTCATGTAAATGATTAAAATAGTACGATGATATAAATCTAGACTGATTAGCAATTTAGTTTAAAGTCACTGATAATTGAGGAGAAGAACCACAATAAATATTGTCACTGATAATTATTGGAGAGAAATCGTGTAAAAACAGTCTTAAAAAACACCCCAAATAATTATTCCACTGTTGCTAGGTTTTGAACGTTACGGATAAAAGATTGAGAAAAATCTAAAGTTTGGATGATTATAATAATAACTGAACTGTTAGTAGTTGTGCAGAATGTGGTCAATCAGCGTAAACTAAGTAAATCCAATGTATGAACACAGAGACATCAATCCATTGCATGCTACTTGTGTATTGCGCGCGGGTCTTTTCTATTTATAAAACAAAACCCTATAAGTACAATTACAATTGCAGTTCAAGAAATCTCAATTAAAACTACTTGAAACTAACAGAGATTGTTGCTAATTTCACAGTTAAGAGAAATATTTGTTAAAACAGAGTTAGATAATTTGACCTTAAAGAGAACTATAATTGTCATAATTGAACATCGTTGGGTTGTAACGCGGAGCCGCGTGTTACAATATAACCAATTACACAGCAAAAAATGTATCCGATATACAGATAGCTTTGAAAATGTTGTATACGGAAGATTAATAGATCTAGCTCTATAATATAACACAGTGGCGACTATTAGAAATATATTTTATAACTTATAACCAATAATAGCAAAAGCTATGGATTAATTGTAGGGGACTTTCGCGAGATTAAATTTTCCCAACATTGGTTTGGTAGCGGCTGTGGAGATCCGTGCACATGATTAATCCCCGGCTTTTTCCCGATGGGTGATGAGAGCAGACAAATTCGAATGATCACAAGTGTATTGTAAATAATACAGCGTATGAAATGATAAGTAGTCCAAATTTACCGTGCTCTAGACGGCAATAAAATTAAATTTTAACACGAATGAATGTCTCAAACACCAGTCATAGTCAAACTAAATTGTCCGTACTATAGACGGCAAAAGTAAGAACATTGTTTACAAAGATGAATGTTTTATGCACAAGTCACAGTTAAACAAAATTGTCCATGCACTAGACGGTAGCAAAATGAACGCTGTTTATAAATTTGCATGTCTTACACACAAGCAATTATTCTTTCACAAATATCTGAATTGAAATGAATATATGCAACAGATTGCAAATACATGATGATATGAACATAGTCACTGTTAAAAGTTGTCACTGAAAATAAATGGATAAAATTCGTGTAAAGACTTCAATGACAAAAATTCACAAATAATTAGTTCACTGTTTGCTATGTTTTTAACTTATGTCATTATAATAATCCATTGTTCTCTGAAATTCGGATAGGCATAGTTAAATGTGAACAGTAAATCCCTTGCGTAAACTGCGAATAATCCAACTGAGCGAAATAAATCCACTGTGACACAATAATCCACCGCATGTTCCATGCGTATCGCGCGCGGGTGTGTATATTTAATAAACAATCCTATTAATTACAAATAAAATTGCAGTTCAAGAAATCTCAATTAAAACTGCTTGAAACTAACAGAGATTGTTTCTAAAATCACAGTTAAGAGAAATATTGTGTAAGAACCGAGTTAGATTATTTGACCTTAAAGAGCACCATATTTGTCAAAATCGAACATCGTTGGGTTGTAACGCGGAGCCGCGTGTTACATAATATTGAATAAAATAATATAACAAAGGCTTCCAAATTTTATTTGATTTTTACTTCAGATTTATAGGGCATTTTAAATCCTCATCACCAAAGAATCAAGGTCTCATATAATCATAATCGACAACAGAGCTTCTGGATTTACTTTTACAAATTGCAAGTTCACAAAACGTAAAAATAATATGACATTTTCCGAATTTTACACTAGCATATTAAAGCAAATTCTACAAAGGAAACTCAATACCCAAACGGTTTTAATTTAAAGAAATGCAGAGACTTTATGCTAGTCAAATGATAAAAATGCGTCTAACCTGTCAAACTTCCTGAAGGCAGCAAATTGAATCATACAATGATAAAAGAGAAACCACCATGAAAATTAGCTCGCAAACTTGATTTAAAGAATTATTACCACCACCCGCGCAAACAATTATTGTTAAATTGTATTGCCTATTTATCTGCCATAATCGCTCTACTAAATCTCTTTATCTTATTTTAACTACAGAACGGAAACTGAATAAATACACCGAAGATATTTGATCGTTTAAACCTGGTTCTAGTTTATCTCCGACCTCTAACAAATTCTTATATTCGCGCAAATAAAAGCTACAAATCCAGCACAAGACAATGATATCTTGTCTCTTTGGAAGCTTTACTTGGGGAGATATTATCCTAATCAATTTAAAATTTCCTTTCTTCAGGAAGAACTGACACGATGTTTCTGATAGGCAATTATTTTCTCAAAGTCTAACGCTCCACTGTTACTCAACAATTCAAGTTCCTACTTTTGAAATGTATTTTGACCTTTTTAACTGTTAAGCCAAGTATCTTTTATTGACAAATAAATATCATTATTAATATATGACTGTCAGTGGCTTTTTAATGGCTCAATATTGAATAATCTAGGTTATTTTACTTATGTATATGCTTTTTATATAACCTGTTTACATGTGTTATTTTTATTTTTAAATACCCCAGCTACATTTAAATGTTCTGCGAGGTTACAAGAAGAACAACAGACATGAAATTGTCTGAGAACAGTTACTGAAGGTGAACCATAGCAGGACCGGAAAAGCATTCACCGGCAAATGCCGTGAAAATTGATTATTGCTGCAGAGTCTAGAAGTACTTATAGACACTACAACAATACATGTGTATGATCCCATGGGATATCTTGTGTTCCTTGTGTTGATGCACCGGAATAAGTAGAGTTGTCGGAACCGGATAAGTGTGTTGATATTGGAAGTCTCAGAATTATCTTGTTGAAGATCTGCGGCAACACCATGGTGGCTGGCACACCTAGGAATTTTATTAATAGATTATCGATTACGCATGACCCCAACTGTGCAGCAAAAAATAAGATTGGCGTTACTCAAATCTAAGCTATGAGATGACTCGAAATGATAAACGCAAGTCTAGAAGTCGGCGTAGGTGGAGCAAGTCACATGGGAGAGAGCAACAATCCTTATCTAGGAACAGAGTAGAAGTGTCAAGTGCGTGGCGTGGTAATTTTATCGTGTTTATATACATGCTGCAGACGCAATGTCGCACGAAATTGGTCAACGACAATATCGCATATTGTAATTGGAACAGCATATTAAAATTTGAATTTTATTTTGGCAGCATGTCATGAAATTAATCTGAGCCGTAAAAATTTTTCTCCATTACACATATTGCTACTTTTGAATTGCATTTTGACCTTATTAACGGATTAAGCCAATTATCTTTTACTGCAAATAAATTGAAACAGCTCGGAACAATTCGCCGACATATTGCCTAAATGAAATTTAAATTTCTTTTACGCGACACCAATCAAAACAAGCGAAATTTGCCATTAACCAATGGCGTGCTAGCTTCGTTTTCAAATCTATATAAGCAGGGTGCATTTACAATGCTTGTGATTGATGCGTTTGATTTCTGCTGTGCACTACGTGTGCTTGCTGTCTCGCGTCATATTGACTGTTAGCCCACGTTGACTTCTGGATTGGCAACATTTGGTCTGATCACCTAGTCACTGTGAATTTTTCACGCCAAACATTTTGCTACACAAATAGTGAAACGGATCGATCATCTATTTATAGGACCTAAACGGAGATTGCCAGCTACCACGTTGTTGCCGCAGATCTTCAACAAGATACAGCAACCCTCCCTCTGGACGCCACAACAAAGGGACTCCAGCCTGTTAACCAGAGCCGGCCTCAAATGTCTGGGAGTACTTATAGACTGTGCATTTCTACCTAACTTGCTCCGGTATTTGCCGCAGAACTCAATTACCGTGTAGAGGCCCTTTGGTCACTACCAGAAAAGAGCTTCTGAGATGCCAAGCCCGGACAATCCATATATGTGGTATGATCATCTAATTTGGAACACCTCCATGTTAATCACTGCAAATAATACATGCAAATAAATAAACTGATCTCGTTGTAACACACCACCTTCTCAAAAAAGGCGTCTAGTAGTAGACGTAATCGTTGTTCTTCGTCTGATGTTGAATTTTTCCTGAGCGAGTTTCAACTTGTTGTTCTTGTACTTCACTAGGTTTCACTTTCTTATTGCATTGTTCTCTGTCCAGGACTTCTTGATTGTGGAGATCTAACGTTTTATATACCTCATACCCCATTTTATTCCTGAGCAATGTACTCTGGTTCGGTAGAGGATACGAATCACCTTTCGTTAACGAGCTCAATAGACGATAGTTACCATAAATCCTCCATTGACCTGGTTCAGGTTTGGGAACAACCACTATTGGAGATGCAAAGCTGGAATTTGAAGCCAACAAATTCCTTCTTCTCTTTAAGGCTTAAATTCTTCAATAGCAACCTGCTGCTTATGTTGTGCTAATGGTTGAACCTTCGGTGAATAGGGTAGTGGTTCCACCAACTCGATTTGGTGTTCAATGCCTGTTTTTAAACCCTTGCTCGGCATTGAATGGTAGAAACACGGCCAGGTGTTTCTCGATGACATCCACCAAGTCATCGGTGAGAACGGGTCTGGGTAACTACTGAGGTCCCAGTCTTAGTATAAGTCACTACCCATGTGCCTTGTCCAATGGTTCTAGATTTTGGATCTAAAGCGAGATTAAAATGGATCAATAAGTCCATCCCAATGATGTTATCCTTTATATCAGCGCCTAGAAAATTCCACGTAAATGGCGATTTCTGACGCAATGTCACTGACAATTCTTTAACTACCTTAACCTCAATTGGATTTCCATTAGCAGCCCATAGTTGATAATCGAATGTGGGGCTATCAATTTCCACCACATCAGATCGAACTATGCTTACCTCTGCACCCGTGTCTATTAAGAAGTTTAACCCGCTAAGTTCATATGTTATAACGAACTTATTGTTGCTATAATCAGCAACCTTTTTATGAATACTTTCCAGCCGAAATCTAACAGATTTACGGACTGCATTACCTGTACGTTTCTTCTGTCGAAGTTTCTAGACAAAACTGAGTGATTTTGAGTATACCTCGAATTTGCTTACCTTGGAGCCTTGCATGCGCAACCCCATATGGCTCCCTATTAGCAGAGCTCCACTAGTTTTTCCGGTAGCAGACCCGGGCTACGGAAGGTGCCACTTCACTTTCCTTCGGGGAACGCCGAACTTCGGAAACGTGCGTCCCTTCTCCTGACACTTTCCAAATTTGTCGTATTTACGACGCGAAATGCACTATTTGCGTGGGCCTTGAAAACCCTTACGCGATTTGCTTCTCCAATGCTTGGAAGTTGAACTTTGACTTCGAGAATTCATCCTACCTCTGTTGGAACTTCCCTTATTGTTTTTGTCCAACTCACATCCTTGCGGATGGTACTTAATTCATTCTCTTCGGTCAGGAGAGAGTTGTCTGAGTTGCTGCTCCATGCGTTAGTCTGCTGTTACTGCATACACCATAGGTTCCTTCTGACGATACACTTTGTCGATCCTGGCGCGGTCGCCATTTTTTGTAGAGGCCCTTTGGTCACTACCAGAAGAGAGCCTCTGAGATTCCAGGCCCGGAGAATCCATATATGCGGTATGCTCATCTAATTTGGAACACCTCCATGTTAATCACAGCAAATACTACACGCAAATATATAACCTGATCTCGTTGTAACAAAAATTTATTACTAAAATCAAAATAGTAATGATAAAACCAGAAAGTTGTTACAAGTTAACAGAGATCATTTTGCGTCCAGCACTGAGAACAGACAAATCAAAACTGAATAATAAACAATTTGTACATAGCTAACATCGTTATTTGTTTACTAAAATAATTAAACGTTGTTTATAGAAATGCCATTGCTTAGCATTACGTTTGCATAGTAACACACGGTGTAAGCAGTGTCCTGACAAAAGTAAAACTTTTATGTCAGAGGAAATAGCGTCCTCTACAACCGGATCTAATAAGGGTCACAAATAGTAACTGTATCCTAGCTTCTACGGCTCTAAACTTCTTTTGTGACGTAGAACGTTACTTGCAGCCGAGGCGGTTACAAAATTTAGTTTTATGGTACGACTGTCAATGGTTTTTTTAAAAGTTATTAATTAATAATACAAATTATTTGATTCAGTCTTTTATCATTCAATGTAGGTATTGAATAATCTGTTTTTTTATTTTTATATATGAATTTTATATAATCTGTTTAAATGTGCTATTTTTAATCTCTTGTTATTAATATATTTGGCGATTCTTTGACTGCTTTTCGTACTGTTCTTGTGTTGTTGTTGCGCGCAAGATGAACCAGGTCATCATAGAAGATTTGGCTAACACGGTCGTGAAATTTCGCATGTACCCTTACTTTGATGTGGCCAACTATATTCTTATGTGTATGTCTGTTAGGGAAGATACACCTCAGTCTGGTAAGTGATTAATTAGTATATTTTAGGTTCCTCCAAGTTTTCAAGACGACATCCTTTTGCATGCTGGTTCGCAACAATGCTAATGTGCTTTGCAGGGACTATTTTGGCTAATTTCGTATCAGGGTCACCAATATTCACATGTTTTGATGACCACACTTCAGTTTTTACAGCAACACTTGTGTGGTAGATTGTTATATTTTACTTAAGGTATTTGATTAACTATTCTCCTTTTGATATTGTTTACCGCCTTTGCAAATTATTCCCCCTGCGCTTAATTATTTGCACATTAAAGGAAGTTCAAAGAACAAAAAAAATTAGTCACGGAGTTCATCACGGCGTTGAATTATTTCCAGATTCCGTATTCATGCCGATATTAATTGGATTACTAAAAGGTACGCTTTTTTACAAAAATAAGAATTTTACTTAGGCTCTGGTAGTGTTTTCATGCGTTTATTTGCGTGGTATGTCATGGGGTTTTGGTCACCAAATCAAGTGGAATTTCTACAAGTTTCATTGTGAGTAGGACTAGCACTAACTATATTGATTATGTGTATTTCATTTATTATTGCTTGACTGTGTAACAAGACTGAAAATTGTGTTACTGATTACCGCGTGTGTTTGATGTGTAAATTTGCCCTTTGTTGTTGAATTAGAAATTTTGCTTCCAGCTTATAAAATCACTATGATAATAGATTCCGTATATTCGGAAAGAGGAGTCTAACATTATGAATACTGTATTAGTTTTAATTAAAAAAACACGCTAATGAAATTAAATATTAAAAATCTAAGTTGTAGAGACTAATCCTGTTAGTTAATTATAACCCCATAGATGCGAAGTCGGTTTCAGTCTCAATACACCTATTTGAGTCTGATAAGCTAGTATTCTCGTTCGTATCTTTTAAGTTCATACCTAAAATATCTTGAGCTAATTTGTTAGTGTCCTCGAACTTAAAGTTAACTTCCATGTTTATCGAACTTAAGTATATATTTAAGAACTTTTTATTAGGCAACGAACTGTGTACTTCTTCGAATGAAATAATCTGGAAAGAAATAAGACGCGAAAAATTATTAAATTACCTGTTCCAGAACGTCCCCAATATACACGCTTCAAAACACAAAAAAGATGGCATATTTATATTGTGAAGATCAAGAATTTGTAAACACCAAAATGTTTTAACCAACAAATGCAGCTCGCTAAAGAAAGTCGCGCCAGATCAGATATAGAATACCGCACTCAAATTACTCACAATTAAAAGGTATATATACTGCAAAGTTTTTAAACAAAGAATGTTATAGAAATTAAACGAATAATTTCTTTTTAAATAAAATTCGTTTCAATCAGCCACGGTGGTTTAAATTTATCAATTAATGTTACTTTAATTTTGTCGGAGGAAATATCTTCCTCTACAGTGTTCGATGCTTGATTTAATTGATAGAGCTGATTAGAATTTATTTCTTTGTACCCAAATGACATATTATCATTGAAGTATAATGAAATACGAAATATTACAGACTTGAGCCATATACTTATGTACTATAAAACATTATTAATTAATTCATCATCGCTGTATATAGAAAAACCAGTAGTAAATAGTTTATTCGCAGATCCTATGTATTGTATAAATTTACAGTATCGCTCACCAAGGCACCACGGCAAAATATTAGCACGTTTTCAGTGATTACATATTTAATTATGCAAAGAATATAGTGGGTATAACATAACAATTTATCAATATATAATGTGTAACAATCCATGGTTAGCTAGAAAATTTACTTGGCCGCGTATTTATATTCTCATAATCCAAATCGAAAAGATAATTAGTAATACTATTTTTATTGCACCATTGATCAGTTAAAAAGACATCTTTTCTTGAGACACTTCTCTCAACTTTGTTGGAAATTCGTAGTAAATCCTGTGTATCCTTGTAGAAACAAGGAATTTACCATCAAGCTTCACCATAGGGTAGATTGTTCCAGATAATCCTGATCTTGATCCTGTTTTCTGTTTCTTTATTGAAGTCATATACACGCCCATCTCTTTGTTCTAGCCCATTATTTGTATACGACAGAAGAGCCTTCAAACAATAATGCTAGCAAAGTAGCAGATTATATCATACGAGCGTATATGCTGTAAGATGCACAATTAATACATTTCACAACTTTTCTTTGGACAGCTCATAACATATTTCACAAACATATTTTTGACTGGGTTCCAATTTACGACTGCGTATTCGCAGTTGGACCTTAAAAATTAATATACATTTAAACATTTTTACCTTTCGATATTACATTTCTCTGTATTAATCTATCATTTATAAGCGCAGTCAACTATTCTTTCACTATCTCAAAGCAGAAGCTGTACACCGACTGATCGTGTCCAAGACCTTGACTATGAATTGAAATTTTATCACTAAAATATCTT
This sequence comes from Eudiplozoon nipponicum, assembly GCA_029291075.1. Classification (NCBI taxonomy): domain Eukaryota; kingdom Metazoa; phylum Platyhelminthes; class Monogenea; order Mazocraeidea; family Diplozoidae; genus Eudiplozoon; species Eudiplozoon nipponicum. The sequence continues at coordinate 26,037 of JAQBSW010006584.1, read as the reverse complement.
TAATTACAGCACCATAAGGATAAATTCATTGAAATTCCGTCCTAAGTCTAATTTGTAACGTTCGGATTTTTTCAATTAATTTTCAAACCAAGCAATATCAAATCCCTACTTAGATCAGTAATATCTAATTTTATATTAAGCTTAGAGAAATCAATGTTCTTTGGATCAGTTAAAAAGATTAATAGTAGATGATTAACAACATTTTAGAATTGTCCTTTACGGCTCAAGTTCGCAAGTCAGTTTCTGAATGGTAGGATAATGATTTAATGCGATTATTAAACTTACGTTCTGAGCATTATACAATAGCTTGCCAAACATCGCGAAGTCACCTATAAATTGTTTATCAGTCCTATCAAACGGTAAAACCAGTTTACCTTTCTGTTTGTACCTGAAATCATTTGGAAGTTAGCAGCTTAAATTCGGATTATTTTTAAGCTTAGTTGGTGTAATCCTTGTAACATTAAAGATTATTTTCATTATCTTGCATGTTTAATCTAAATTTCTTTATTTCCGCTAATTAAACTACATTTCACAATATAATTCCTATTAATTATTCATTTGCATAGTCTCTTATCCATCATTTTTAGTATTGTATCAACAAAAGTACAGTTTTAAAATGGATGATATGAAAAAGTAAATACAGAAGCAGCAACGTCATTAGTGTCCATAATAAAAAATTAATCATAATAAACAACTTTGCTTTCCTTACCGTAAAGCTCTCAGTTAATTCTGGAACACAGCGTGTACATTAGCGGACTTGATACTCATAACGTTTATAATCGAATTTTTCTATCTAGGGATAATTTCTGTATGTTATAATTCCTTCAAGTAATATATAATCTCATAACTTACCATAAGACCAACTTTATTTCTTAATAAACATTGTCTAAGCTTTCTTAAACTCTAGTGAGTTATGTTATGACTTGCGTTAGATTGCGATTATAAAATAGACTGTGTATTTCATAATTAAGAATCCTATTTAAAATCCGCGTATACACACACGCACAAACAATTACAAGTTTAGATTCAAAATAGGTACGAACTTCTTTTGCTTTTTCGCTAAGAATTTCGGTTGATACATACTACGATATTGTCTTTGCGTAATTCTTTTTCGTTTTTGGCTTTGACGAAAACATGACAATTCGCTAGATTTGGAGTGTGTTCAGCTAAATAATTTTTGCGGCGGAGGACTATAATAGGTGTGTACAATTGTTTCGTGCTTACTAGCGACTCATCAGTGGGAGCCGGTATTTTGCCATATACTCTATATATTTTTTTAAGGATTGTGGGACAATAGTACGGTACAATCTTTTACTGCGGAAACGTTTTCCCCTATGCTAGCTGTGCGTAGTTTAAAGAGATCTTGAACTCACTGTTTTATGGAACGTTCTTAAACCTCAGCTAAATAAACAAAAGACGTTCGTACATATTTTGAATATAACCTGGTAATTGTTTGTGTGTGTACGCGCCTTTCCCAGTATGTACATTTTCCGCCTCCTGTTTTTCGTGTATTATGCGTGCGTAATCCAAATTGATTTCTCTTTCTTTAAAAAAAGTGACTATATAGAGTATCAGATCTTCCAGTTGTGTTAATTTCTGGCGAAAACTAAACGATTTTACAAATGTTTTTGAAATACCTGATTTACAATAAATGTAATTTTACACACGGATTTATTTATGAACTAAAATTCCAAATATCAATTTTAATATTATTACCTCAATTATGCAAAAAATTATCATGAAGCAAATATTTACAATGAATAAGGACAACTACACCAAGTCTTATTATAGATATGTCATTACACAATAAGTCATTTCGAATAAATAATTCGAAATATCCGTATTAAGCTATGTATACACCAAACTTAGGAACTTCAAATTGTTGTTCATAATAAAATTACACCGCATGAGGTTCTGGATTTTAATTATTATAAAATCAAAAAAGAACAATGGATAGATATCTTTGTTCTAATGGTTCAAACTGTTCGATTTCTCTAGTTTTCTTACTTTTTTACAACTAAGACACTTCTCATTGCGCTGTTGACCACGTTCAATAGTAATGTTATCACCTGTTATTACTTTTTGAGCAACTGATGTATTAGTTGATCTTTGCGAGTTGCTGGCACCCACTTTTTTGTTACACTATTTACTATCCTCCTCCAACATGTTCCCCTGTGGCTTTTCATTTCGTCTGCACCTGCTTGCCTGGCCATTTTTCGTTATAAGCACGTTTTGTTACGTTTGATAACAACATTTCGATAATTTTTTTCTTGATGGTTTCTTTTATATGATTATTAAACAGCCGTTTGGATAGTTTAACGACAACTAGTCACTAGCGATTTGATTTCCTTTCGCCTTGATTGCAATATAGGATCTCAGCTTCGGCCGAACTCTTATTGATTATTTCTTGCGCAACAAAGTCCACCTGTCCGACGACGGAAAATATCAAAGAACAAATTAAAAGCGGCTTTATTTATGAGTGGATGAAATAATGATTATCAATTGTTTATCAGCAAATATAGCAATTGGGTTGGTACACGATTGGTAAGAAAGCCACAACCTGCCTGTTGTAGCTTCACATAAAGATCATGACGGAAGGGATTTTTGACCAAGGTTATATCGAGTAGAATAAATTCGTTAAAATTGACGTAATCTATTGTGGCCTTGGAAAAATGTATACTTTAGTACATATATTTGGGATATGGTTGGATTGGATTGAGAACTTTCAATTACGCGTGACATATGGATGTCGAGGCTGAGAAAAATTCGACAACTGAAGCCTTTTAAATACCTTGTATACAAAAGAGATTACTCTTGTATGGCGATTAAAATATTAGATTTAGAGATTAGAAAGAAGGAGGCGCTCTCTGTAGTTCTGGCCCAGTGGGAAGACTCGTTTTTATGAAAGTGAGAGATAATTTGTTAATGAGCTAAGGAAGATGTTGACGTGGGGTGCAGTACATCTCACTGACATAAAATTTCTGAGACATGATCTAAACGTTTAATAGAATAAGTCTCAAGATAGAATTCTGTCTTGAAGCGTATTAAACAAGCTCTTTTGAAGAGCTTTGGTGTTACTTGATTGAAGTTTGGTGGGAAGTCTGGCAACTTAGAGAATTTGATACATAAATATTTGACATAATCGATGATTTATATATCCAAGAAGAGGTTGAAAGACGTCAAAGGGTCAGGGAGAATCTTTATTACCAGAGTTTCATGGGATATCGAAAAATTGAGCTTGCAATTAAGGTAGCAGCTGAACGATTTATTATATTGAGCAGTTTGGGCTAGCGGGGCAGCTAACCACTACAATCATGCCATTGGCTTAAATACTGTTTGTTGCGAAGAACTAATATATATGCAAGTATGTATTAGGTTTTGCGAACCTAGTAACAAATTAGTTCAGTTGTGACCAGAAGGATAAACCAAAGGCAGCATGAACGGAAAGTATAATCTCATGCACATTCGTTTCGTGCTTACTGGCGACTCATCAGTAGGAGCCGGTATTACGCCCTTTAACCACTATATATTTGGTAGAAGAATGTGGAATAATAGGACGGTACAATCTCCTAGACGAATGTGTAAACCTGTAATAGTGAAGCTAACATAATCTAAAGTCAACGACAATACGACTTCAATGCTAACTCACACTATATAATATATATACCGAGTCTGTAAAGGATACTAACACTATGGCTATTGTGTTAGTAACTGATACATTTTTTGAAATCGATGAGTACCGGATACTAACACTATGGTTTCCGAGTCGGTACATGATACCAACCCGATGGATATAAATTTATGCTAAAGTTCACCCAAATTGAGAATTACAACAATTTCCGAACACCTGTTACTCCAGTTAAACCATACACTCTGGCCTTCATCGATATCAGTTACCACATTTCGCGGTAAGCATGACATCATTCAATTCAATATATTACAGTTAAATACTGTTTGTTGCGAAGAACTAATATATATGCAAGTATGTATTAGGTTTTGCGAACCTAGTAACAAATTAGTTCAGTTGTGACCAGAAGGATAAACCAAAGGCAGCATGAACGGAAAGTATAATCTCATGCACATTCGTTTCGTGCTTACTGGCGACTCATCAGTAGGAGCCGGTATTACGCCCTTTAACCACTATATATTTGGTAGAAGAATGTGGAATAATAGGACGGTACAATCTCCTAGACGAATGTGTAAACCTGTAATAGTGAAGCTAACATAATCTAAAGTCAACGACAATGCGACTTCAATGCTAACTCACACTATATAATATATATACCGAGTCTGTAAAGGATACTAACACTATGGCTATTGTGTTAGTAACTGATACCTTTTTGAAATCGATGAGTACCGGATACTAACACTATGGTTTCCGAGTCGGTACATGATACCAACCTGATGGATATAAATTTATGCTAAAGTTCACCCAAATTGAGAATTACAACAATTTCCGAACACCTGTTACTCCAGTTAAACCATACACTCTGGTCTTCATCGATATCAGTTATCACATTTCGCGGTAAGCATGACATCATTCAATTCAATATATTACAGTTAAATACTGTTTGTTGCGAAGAACTAATATATATGCAAGTATGTATTAGGTTTTGCGAACCTAGTAACAAATTAGTTCAGTTGTGACCAGATTATACTTTCCGTTCATGCTGCATTTGGTTTATCCTTCTGGTCACAACTGAACTAATTTGTTACTAGGTTCGCAAAACCTAATACATACTTGCCATTGGCTTATTTGAAAAGTTCGAATTAGGTATCCTCAACCTTATCTTGTGAAAGTGCTAGATTAGAAAAGAAAGAACCGATTGCAGATCCATGCTGAATGCCAGAACGGATAGAAACTGATGGCGAGTGACAATTACTGTTACTTATAGACGTCCATCGGTTTTGGAGATAGTAAAGGTTAAGCCTAAAGACGCGATCGAAGCCGCAATTACTTATTAGAGCAGATTGAATCGTTGAGAAGGAGACGGTGTCGAATGCCTTGGAAATATCAAGAAAGAGAAGAACAGCCATACTTGAGAGATGAGGAATAGCTGGGGTCGCATTTCATTAGTCTGTTTTTTTAACTCCGGTGAAGAATCGACCAACTGAAAAAGGCGGCCGATAACGACAGACGATATATTTTTCTCAAAGAAAACAACTAAAATAATTACTGTGTTAGTCAAAACTCAGATCAGGAAGTGTGTTTAGCCTTTTTGAACTTCTATTTGTCGGGTTGTTTATGCGGATTCGCTGAGAATTTATTATGTGTGTCGTCCTGCCGAGACTTAATTTTCCATAACTCCCCAGTCAAAGTGTTCGTTTGTGCAGACAGTGCTCTTACTATCATTTCAAATTCGTCGAAAGTGATTGTTCAACTCAGCACAAATGCTCTATTTTTAATCAATTATATGTAGGAATTTTTGCGTCCATTTGCTAAAACAAAATACAAATTTGTATTATTTTTTATTCACTTCTGCGGCTCGAATGCTGCTTCCATCATTGGATTGATTGCTTCATATTAATTCGTGCACTTCTGCAAGGATATTCTGTTGTTATCACGTCAGCCCTAGATAAGACAATTGGAGCGTTCTCGTTCTCAGCGGTGGCTATTGCTACAGGGATAAACTTTTTTCACATCTTGTCTAGAATGTACTTCAGATATAACGAAAAATGGCTGAATCTTTGATTAAATATTGACACAAACGCTTTCAAAATTAAAATTTGATTTGAGAGATGAGTGGATTTTGTGGATAGAAGTCGGGAGTGTGATGTGTGAAGATCGCCAGTAAGCTAGTTTTAAGGCACGAGAGTGAAAAGATTGTTAAAAAGTGGAAAAGTAAAGGTGACTTTGTTTAAAGTCAAGACTATTGTTTATATCAAAATATACAAGAAGGAACACATCGGACATTCCTTCATATAAACTCAATGGGGGTCGACTCTTAAGAAGTTTAGAGAGCGTTTCTTCAAGTTTAAATATTGTGAAAATAACGGTGCAGAATGGCTCATTGGCGTAAAGAATTATGTTATACGTTAGTTATATGTACATCCGCCAAGAGTTGTGAAATAGAGTTTCCATTCTCATACCGAATGTATTTTTAGTGACGCATATATAAATATTTTGCAATTGTATTTTTGCAAGTCCAGGACAATAATATTGAAATACTTACAGGTTATAAGAGAGTTGGCTTTAGGTTGTTTTTCGTTCAGCATGTTCAGTTACAATATAGTTTTTTAACGTTTTTAAGTCGATTTGTACTTTTCTAAGTAAGACTACTAAAAAAATTATTGTTAGTGCGATTTAAAAGAAAAGAGTAAGTGCTATTTATGCTTTTGTCTTTGAATACTATATTCTAAGTAATAAACGTTTATCAATTGATTCTTCGTCTTTGTTACATTAGGATCAATTTTAATCTTTTTCATATCTTATATTAAATCTTGTTCTTTGAAAGCAATATTCAAATTCAACATTATGCTCTTTCCTGTTTTAATTTACAAATGGTTTCAATTTCATCATCATTTATTTGTTATTGTTGGTCTTCATTGGATACCTATACATCATCGCATTTTATTGTACAAATTGTAAAATACTCTGTAGATATTATGCCAGAGGATGACATTTGTTACAACGATATTTTTAAAATGCGAAGTCGGGGAAAACAAGTTATATCTTGGCAAAGTAATGTACGGACGACAGTTTGATGCGAATATTGCACGGTCGGACAGGTTTAACATATGAATTAAGTACAAAAGTAAGCAGAATGTTTTTAAGAATGAAATAGCTAGCAAATTTTACATCTAAAATGCAATATATGAAGTACATAGCTTCTCTAAGACTTAAAGAGAAATTAGCTCAAGACTGTAACGCACAAGTGATCTCATACGAGCGATTTCAAATTGAAATGTTTGTGACTATTTTTCCAATTTTTGTTTAAAATCAAATGAAGATGATTTATTGTCTAAGATCGGTGGTTATTTTGAATCAATTTCAGAAATTACAAATACCAACTTTGAATAAGTTAATTTCGTGAAACCGGATGTACATTAATTAACAAACTTCAAGTTTTGATTATTAATGTAACAATAAGATTTACATTTTAGTTCAGCTATTTTGTGCATTTGTAATTTGAATTCAGATATAAATCATAAGATGAAGCATGCATTTATTTCAGATTCTAAAAGTAATAGATTACTTATAACCGACGGTTAACCATCACAGAAAATGTAATAACCAATCATTAGTATGATATAAAAATATTTAGTTTTTGTTAAAATGATTGTAAGATGCTTAAATTACGTACTGCGAAATTTAAAAAAAATGAAATCAGACTCGAAACTCGTACAAGAAAACTTATTTGTATTGTGTGTGGCCTATGACCTACGTAGCATTAATAAGATTTTTACTGAAAAAAGACTTCAAAAAGTCATTGATTTGAGCTATTTGAATATCCAAAAATCATTTCAAAATTAGATAGTCGTAAAAAATAATCGACCTTATTCGGAGATCAGATTCACTTAGTATAAAAAGCTAACTTTAATTAATCAACTTGAAATAATTTTAATTTGACTAAACGTATCACGTTATTATTATAATTTAAAAAATTTATTTGGCAAAAAAGGCCATCAGGCTCGGCAATTGAAAAAAAGCATAAATCAAAATTATGATTATATATTAGTGAGTGAAAAAATGACTAGATATTGCTTATGAATACTGATAACAGTGAGTCTTATGATAAAATTTTTAGTTAAAACGTGTTTTATATTATAAATGAACATAGCATGGCGATGTTGCCAATTTCCGCTCTGAAGAACTAATCATTTGGTATAGGAGTGACAATGATTTACAGCTGGAAGTAGTATATAGCATTTCACTTAATTTATAGGAAATGTTGTACTTATTTGTTGGGATTTTACATAGATATCTTTGGCCTGATAATCGGCGTGCCCTTTCTAATCTCGTCAGTTACGGTAACTTGATTATTGCTGTTAGTATCGAGGTAATCGTATCTTATGTAAAATGAAATTTCGAGTGTAGTTTTACTAATCTGAGGTAAGGGATTTGAGCGTGTACTCAGGTTGCCGAAGCCAGTTTCAGCTGCTGAGCAAAACGTTAGCCATTGATAATTCAGAGACAGATGTCATGGTTAGTTGATGCTTATAAGCATTTTATGGCTCACTCTATACAACTAGGAAAGTTGTCAATCGAACCCGTCCATCTTCGATAGGAGTTGGCGACTTTGATGTTCTATTTTAACCCTACAAACTTAAATAATTGATTAAATACAAACCTCGTAAAACGTGCAGCATACACCGAACAACTGTCATGGTATCAGTGCTCTGTGCTACATTAAAGTAGGAACTGCTAGTTTTCTCAGATGGATTCTCGAAGAGTGAGAGAAGTAAAAAGGGCCAACTCATATAGGGTCTCGATAATGACAGATTTTACACGTCACTCAGGAACCATTCTTCTTTTTCTATAGTAACCAAATACAGCCTTTCATACGAATTTATTTTTGGCTCTCCTTTATGTTGCCGAGATATCAGAGATGAACTAGTCTAACTGCCATTTTTTGAACCGATTTATTGATTCGGTATGATCAAGTCTTTGGATGAATAACAGGTGTTGAATCTATGCAACACTCATAAGCAAAATTGTTCTTTTTGTCATCATTTTGGTGTGCGTTAACGTTACATCTTGTTGCGAAACTGTGGCAGCGCTAACGGGAATACTGTTCGAGAAGGCGACATACAAGTCCTGATGGTCAAGCTATCGAGAAAACTGGTGCGTGACTTGAATCGTATCAAATATAGGGCAGCAATCTTGGAGCCGTACATTATATTTTCACATTATCATTCATTTATTCACGCCGCATCGTACTTCTATTAATAAAGAAACAATTAAATGGACGAAAATCTAGAATAGTCTAAAGGAAAACAGTCAAGTAGAAAGACTTGGTGGATTGAACCTTTTGAGATATACCGTTTGAGCGACCAAGATCCTTGATTATGTATGTATGTACATTATCATCATGATAATGTAAAGATAGCCCGCTCAGTTTATTTAAAAATACTAATTCTCTTTATGAATTTGTTGGATTGAGTTTGGGTTCTACTTGTGTACACATTTTTCACGATTTACAGCTAAACTTAACCTATATTCTATGGTAAAATTTATTTTAAATGCCTAAATGTAGCCAGTCGAAGTGGAAATGTCGTAGCTCATATTATTTTCCCATCCAGATAACTAACAATTATTAAATAATGGTTGCGATATTGATGTAAAACAACAGTCCCATTGTTTACATATGTTTTTCAGTCATCATCATCATCATGCCCAGCCATACAAAAGTCAAAAGTGACTCATGTTTCACTGCCATATAACCATAAGGAGTGAAAAAAGTATATTGATGAAAACAGAAATAATATTGAAGAAAAATTATTAGAGAGATTTACGAGAAAGAGAGAGAAGGAATACCTAGCTACTATGAGTAAATTTATCAGGATAACTCACAGAAATGAGGCAAACTAAAGCTCTCCACAACACAGTTATGGCCAAGTTAGCATTCGGGCAAGGCAACATCAGTAATACAGCTTCCTTGGTTTGTCAGTACAAACCCAGCATTATATAATGTAGAAAAGGCAATTCATTCAGTAGACTGGTTTCGTCTTTATTTGGATCTTTCCACGTACTGTCAAGAATATTCCACAGAGAGGGCTCGGACGTGGCTCGTGTACTTCAGAATCTGTTCTAGCCACTGGAACGCCATGCCCAGGTTCGATCTCTGCCCGTTAAAAAAAACTTCTGGTAGGTTATCTCAGTGATTAGAGTAAAAGGTACTGAAGCAAACGTGCCCAGGTTCTGGCTATATACGCGGAAAATTCTGGATAGTGCTGAAAATATTTCAATAAGGGCGAAACCGGTTCACTTATACAATTCTTAGTTTATACCAACAAATATATGTATATAATGCGAAAGGCGGTTATATCAAGATCAAATACTTGATTAGAGTGGTTGTTATCATCGCCAGCGCAACCAATGTTCGTTTATTTGACTAACGTTTTACATATATTACAAAGATGGTTACCTAAATATTTTATCAACCATTGTATTTTAAATAAAATGAGACACCCGAGCTTCTACGGAATGCCAGACCTTTTGCTCGTTAAATATTGCGTTTAGTTAAATAGAAACGTTTTGAGGGAGTAAATGTTTTTAAATGAAAGGTAAGTGCTCTGTAAATTTTTCGTTGTTATCTTTCGGTATTGTTCACGTGTTTACAAAGATTTTAAAATTATTCGATTAAAGCGCGCTGGTTGCTAGTTTTGTGCAATTATCAAAGTAATAGTATTGTTTAAAGGAACCACAGAATTCGCGTTTGATGAAAGTTGTTCATATAGAACTTATTGGAAAATGTGCATAACACATTTTTTTAGATTTATGTCTTTTTAAATTCAAAAGCACCAATGCAATTGTATTTAACCAGTCGTCGAACAATAAAGCAAAACTATCGACATTCACACGTTCTGATGAATATCTAATTTTACTATCCATATATGTGCATTTTGGTTCGATCCTTGATAGTCAGTTTGCCGTCGTACTTTGATGATGATAATGGAAGTTCGAAACTCGTCAGTACGTGTGACTGGCGGTAGTTTTGCTATGTTGTTAGACGACTGGTTAAATACAATTTGATTGGTATTCACTTGAAGCACGCAAACTTGATTCAATGAATTGTTGCCGACACCTGCGCAATCAATTGTATTTCAAAAGCAATTAATATCAGAGGATTTATCGTGCCTAATCAATTAAGCGTATTATCTTTCATGATGTGTTCATCTTGTTTAAAAGTGTAATTTGAAGAGATATGATTAAATAACATTGAAATGAACTTTAGTGTTTAGTCAGTTTGCCGTATAAGTTTTTATTTCATTTCATTTTCGTATGCATTTATCTGCTTTTGCTGATACTCTAACTAAAATATAAATGTGTCCTTATTTTATTCTTGGTATTACGAAATAACAGATCATGCATCTCCCAACAAAAACTACGCCGAAATAGAATGCAATAAATTTGTTTTTTGCAATAAGGTCCTGGAAAATTGGCAATTGGTCTGATTTATATGCAGTTTTGTGCTTTTATGAGTAGCAAAATTTACTTTTCTTTGTTTCTTCGTATTGCTTCCACCGTGTATTTTTCAAAACAGGAAGCTAATTGCCTCTCTTTTTGAAAACAATTACTTTAAATGGTTATTTTGTATTCCTGTTTTGATGCATGTTGTGAATCTTTGTTGTCGTAGGCGCTGGTTATTGTGAGATGAAGATTTTTGAACGCCTCGTTCGGGGAGTTTGGCTTCCTGCCTCTACGGAGTTGCTTCACCCCACTTTGTAAGTGTATAATGCACCATGATGTCTATTGGGTCACTTCGGTGTGCATGCCCTCTCGATGTAATGCATGCTATCAGAATGAAAATTACTTAAACTGGCGTTCTCTACTGCCGATTGACACTGCATGCTATATAATCAGAGCATGTATATATATGTATATATATATATATATATATATATATATATTGAGAGAGAGAGTAGAACTATCAATATTTTTACTAATATCGATTATCTTTTTTCAGTACGACAAAAATAAGCCTTCTAGTAGCAGTCATATTTTACTTGGATTTCCACGATGCAATTCCACTTCCGGACAACCATGTCTTCTTGGCTGTTGCAGTTGCTCTTATTTACTTCAGGTACGTCTTGCAATTAGTTACATCACTTATAATTTCATGTGCTGGTGCATTTATGTCATGTTTTAGGTTATTGATAATTTGTTCATAAATGATTAATATCATTTTTTTTAGTATACTTATTTGCTTGTTTATTTTATTGTTTATATATCAAATTTAATTATATTTTGGCTCTTTGCTATTACTATCGAGTTAAAGCTGGATTGTTCTTTGATTGTCTACAAGTGTTTTATTGATTTATTTTGATATTGTTAAATTGAGGAATTTGATTAAAGTGGCGTCATTTATATATTGCGAGCGTTCTTATTAAATTCATTTTGTTGTGAAACCTTTTCATTAGGCAATATCTTTGGTTTTAACTTTTATAAACTAATAATTCTGGTGATAAATTTTATTGTCTTCTCGAAATAGGATGTATTAGAAACTTTATTAGACAATGACCCGGCCAACACAATCTGCGTCTCCTGTTTAGAAACGACGCTGTTGAATGAGCAATCGGATAGAACTGATCGGCACTTGAAACTTGCTCCTCGTTACTGTCTTCTCCACTGAGGTGACAGTGTTCCAAAACAAAGCGAGAGAATGCAGTCCATAAGAAGACTGTTCATGCATTGGTAGCTATAATTCGTCAACTCTTATGCACGCCAAAATAGCGAAGAAATGACTATACTTTGCGTAAGGACTTTTGATTTACTGCTTAGCCAATTGAACCCAAAGCCAGGCTTGTATGTCCAGAATCTTTGCAGGCGACTAGCCGACAGATTTCACCACAGAACCGAGGCAGTCAATTTCTCGTTGTCGATAACAAAATTTGCCACAAGGACAGCGGCTTGAATGGCTGATTGAGACTTGACTGCTGTTTGTTGAATACGCAGTCAGCTGTAATTACACGGAATTGAGCAGAAGCACAGTTTCTCATGAAGCCCTACTCCACATTTTTATCTGTTTTAGTTTTTGAAAATTCATGCGTGATATAGGCGGTCACACGAGCGGAATTTTAGACACTGTAGTAACTAAGATTCTGAGGCATAATTACTTGATTAATTAGTGATTAATTAGTGCAGAATTTGTAGTATGCTGTCGCGTTCATAATTCATCGGCCGTTTTATTACCAAAATGTGATCGATCTAGCTAAGAGGACATATCATCATCTCATTTGCAAGATTAGCTTTGCTATGCCGTGCTGCAAGACGAAATGTGAATAGTAAGGCTAGGGATAAACTTGGAGAGCGTGTTACCTTTGTAATAGTTATCTTCGGTCAGGATCCATATCCAGGCATCTTAGCTTTCCATGCAATCGTGCTCAATTTGACTGTGATATTCGATGTTTTGTCGCACACAACGATATGATGGGATTTGCTTGAAAATAGCTTCCCGAACAATATTGTTCAATCACATGAAATGCGTTACACTGATGCGATCGGTTCCGGCGGTCGGCACGGACATGCCATTGCTTCTGACTTGTTCAAGAGTGCCGTTGATTCAGTCCTTACTGATGTTACCGCAGTACTCTTCGTAGTGAAGATCTGTTGTGGTAGCCAGATTGCTGACCTGGAACACGCGGACTTTGCTGTTATGATAGCAGAAGCGGAAGACGACCTTCAGACATACAGTTAAGGAACTCAAGAATTGTCCAAATAGTACGGTCTGAAATTAGGCGCATTGAAAACTGTTACCATGGAGATTTTTATTCGATAGCTGAAAGTATTGCTCAATACAGTCCCACTGCCAGTCATCATCGAATTCGTCCATTTAGGATGTACGGTGAAATTTGACGGATCGGATTCAGTCGAGACTAAGCAAATTATGCAAATCACTGGAATATTCTATCTATCCAACTGAGCATCATTTCCGGCATCGTTAAATAAAAATAATAGTGGTCCCGTTTTATGCTGGACAGACGGACGATGACCCACTATGGAAAGCTTTTCTTATCGATGTATTTGCTCTGTTTTGTTTACGTTTTTGTCAAGTGAGAGTTAGGTAACATTAGTCAAGAGAAAAATTTTCAAGTTAACCAGTTCCTTACGGCCGCTCTTTATTGTTTCATCACTCTACAGCGTTTACATTCAGCTATGCTGGAAATAAAGAGAAATAATGTCTAGATTCTGATAAGTTGATTTCGTTGCGAAAAGTAATAGTCTTCAATATTTTAACATATGTCTGTTGTTTTAGCAACGATATTTTGTCCAACGAAATCATTTTTCTTTCAAGCTCTGACGCATTTTTAAATATCAATAGATTGCATATAAATCGCAGTTTGTACAAAGAGAAAATAACCCGATCTTGTTATAGTTTATGGCCTGTAGAGAACCATTTTTAAAAATTTTATGAGCAAAAAATTAATATATTAAAATGTATCTCATTGTCAACTCACTTTATCAATTTATCAGAAGAGTTTATCGAATACATTTATCATTGGGTTGCCACCGTATGGAACCGAATTTATTTGATTTAATTTATTTATGATCATCCAAGTGCGTGACATATTAATATGAAGAAAAGGTATCGAGCGGAAATATTCGATTGAGCGAATTTTTGTTTGACTTTCCCGTCTTATCTTATTGAGTAATGTGTTTTATTCTCGCATGGATATAGCTAAGAGGACTACTCAAGCTTCTACGTCATGCTTTCGGATTAATTACGGCTGTTAATTAGACCCATTCGACCAGCACTTTCGTGACCGTGAACGTATCTGCGATTTCTGTCATTTGGTCACGTCACACCTTATCCTTCTTACCAAAAAGTGCCGATTAGGTAAAAATAGAGGGTAAGAGGTCTTCAAAATAGGTGTATTTCTCAAGTTTAGTGAAATCAAACAAATGTCCGATATCATTATGCTGGTCATAATCATCATCATCATGCACAGCCATACAAAAGCCAAAGATGCTTCACTGCCATATAACCATAAGAAGCGAAAAATACATAAATAACGATAAAAAGAATAATTTATACACAAACTATTAGTGGGATTTACGGGCTTTTTGTGGCCCGTATAACATCATTAAGCATGTTCTTTTGCTGGCCCGTTGAGAGAGAGAGAGAGCGAGATGAATTTACTTTTTCTACACTATACAATGCTTGGTTTTTACTGACAAATGTATGTACATAATAGGTCAGGTTTTTTTATCAAGATCGCAACCTCGATTAAATTAGTTATATCCTTGTTGAATGCAGTAGCCTATCGCAACACGTTCGAAATGACAAAGAATATTGCGGCCACATACTAGATTTAGAGAAACGGGCTTTTTATGGCTAGTATAACATCATTGAAAAAGTTATTTTGCCGGCCCGTAGCAGTAGAAATTCCGGCCTGACGAACGGCGGGCACAAGTTGGTCATCCCTGGAATGGTTACAAGCCTCGAGTTTGATTTAACCGCGCAGTAACGTTTATTTGTTATATGTGTAGTGACAGAATGAGAGAAAGCGTGCCAGACGCGAAAGGCAAGTTTAGGACACTGAAGGAAACTTTGGCCACAGGCATCTGGGCGGATAGTGCTCATCAGCCTTCGATGACAGACCATCTAGGAGAAGGAAAACTCCGAATACAAACCATGCTCACTATGAATTGGCGACCTAGTGTTCTTTTACAGTCCACATATAACTATGAACACATTTATATAAATGACGTGATACTGTGAAAGCCGCAAGGAAACTGTATTGCTGATTGTGCTGGTTCTCAGTACAGGCTGCTTAGTTTAAAAATTATTGTTTTGGTATCATGTATAGGCTTGGTTTGTAGAAAACCGTGGTGTTCGTATTTTTTACAGGCTCGGTATATATTATATATAGTGAGTTGGCTTTGAAGTCGCATTTTCGAAGACTTTATATGAAATTAGCTCCTCTGCTTCTTATATAAACCTTCGTAAAGGAGATTGTATCTTCCGCTTGTCTCACATTACTTCACCAAATATATAGTGGATATAGGGCGTAATATTGGCTTCTACTTATGAGTCGCCAGTAAGCACGAAACGAATGTGCACATGGGATTATACATTTCGTTCATGATATCTTTTTTTATCCTTCAAGTTCTATTTAAAATAATTCATTACTTACCAGGTAAGCAATACTTTTTACACACTTGGTAAAAACCTGGCAGAAACCTTATTCCATCAGAGTGGCCTGGTTACTTTTTTATTGGCACATGTACTTCTGGTACTCGCTTCATGACAGTTATTGATCTTCCTCTTGTGATGCAGCTGGCCAGATGACTGAATGGCTTCTATCATCATCATAGTTGTGTTTAGTAATGGTTTTCTGTTTTACATATGGACTATACGATTATAATTTTATATACTCTTATGTTTATTGATTTGAGTTTTCTCAGATGGCAATTAACGTTAGATATTATTTCGTTTATTTTTAATTTTAAACTTCTGGGATAATGTATGGTTACGTGACCACCCACAGTATAAGTGTTAGAAGGTTTTTATAAAGGCTTTCTTAGTTAAACTTTGGTTTATAAATATATATTGTGTTTACTTTTAGTTAATTAATTCATCGATTATGGCGTAGAGGCTATTTCGTTATTTTCCTTATGTTTGCCAAAATTGTTTGCGTGTTAAATTGCACGACAAACCCGTTTATTTAGAATTTACGTCTGAATAATAAAATGCAAAGGCTTTATGAACCGACACTTTTTTATTATTTCGTGTCTCTAAATTTAACTATTGAAGTCGGCATCTAGTTGTCTTGACTTCTTCATGGAAATAGAGTTAACTTTGCTGAAAAGGGCTTGTAGTATATAAGTCAGACTGTGGGGGTGGGTCGTCTATGGGATGACAGGGCAACTTTTGGTGTTTGAAAAGGCGTTAACACCTAAACTTCGTATGCATAACGTGGTTTTATTTGCTAGTATTGTTTAAGTTGAAGGTTTTGGTTTAATAATATTCGCATAATGTAGCTCCGAGTTTGTTCTAATTAGTGCATACTGTTATTTGTTTTGTCTGCTTCATACGCCGAGTGCTTGGATGCGTGGTCTAGATGGTCGAATATTGACTGTCAATTGGAGGCTAGCTACACCACCATATCCCGGTTATGACAGGATAATTCTGAAGTTATTTTTTCTTAAACTAACAAATACGTTCATTAGGAATTCAACGTCTGTGCCAATATTATATTTATGTTCATTTATTGCGTTAGAAAATCCTAATTTTTTGCCGTATTCGTTGTTTTTGCTCTGTGTTTATATGTAGACTGATGATTCTTATTCTGGGTTTGAAGGACTTCTTTGTACCCATTGAAAATCTGATCTGCACTATTGCGTTTGGTGGCCTGGTTGATGCCATGCGTGTCGCATTCTCCGGTGGCAGTACAGTGGGATCTGCAGCAAGCTCATCTGGCTCGTTGCCTAATGGTGAAGTTCCGCCAGGTATGCACAATAATGAACGAATTTGTAATTAATTATGCGCTTTTAAGGCAAAAGTTACCTGTCCAGGTCGTGGATAGGATAATTTTGGTCAAGTTTGTGGATTTGAGGGGCATACCAACCATACTCAGTTATCCGTTTTGATGCGAAAGGTTAAATTAGGCATTTGATCCAATTTCTGGCTGGTCATGTGAGTTCCTCAGCATATAAGTCCATTATTGTATTAGTTTAAACGAACATTGGTTACGCGGGCGTTGTTAACAATTACTTCAATCAAGGTTACTATATTGACATAAACCCCCGACCCATTATGTAAATACATTTGTCAGTATATACTTAGCATTGTATAATGTAGAAAAGGCAATTCATAAAGTAGCCAAGTTTCGTTGTTATGAAGATCTCTGCACGTACTATCCAGTATTTGCCACTTACGTGACTTGAACCTGGGTACGTTTGCTTCGGAGTATGATTTTCTAACCACTGAGTAAACGCCAATCCCATTTTATTTAATCAGTCGTCGAACGAAATAGCAAAACTACCGCCAGTCGCACGCACTGACACGTTTCGACCTTCCATGATCAGCATCAGAGTACGATGACAAAGTGACTAGCGAGGACCGATCCGCATTGCATATATATGGAAAGCAAGATTAGATATTTGGCTCTCACCTATAATAGTCTCGCATACATTGTACTTGACTATAAATGTCAGCTGCATAATTTCTATGCGGTCACGAACATAAACTGTTTGCAGCTTTCGCCACACACATATATAGACAATATAATTAAGCATCAATTGATTGAGCGTTTGGTGGTGACAATTCTTTAAATCAAGTTTGCAGTAGTTTTGCTGTTGTTCAACGACTGGTTAAATAAAATGGGATTGGTTTTTACTTCAAGCTCGCAAACTTGATTTAAAGAATTGTTTAAAATAACCCTATTGAGGATGACAAGGCAATTAAAACAACTATTGCGATTCCAGAATCCAAACGTTACGGAAGTTGTAACGTCTTAAGAAGCGAAAAACTCCACCGCAAAATGAAAAGAATAGGTAGTTTCAGAAATGTCACTTTTATTTGCTTACGTATAGGGTTTGGCTAACATAGTTATTAGATGCGCACCAGATATAGTTGGTTCGCAATACACTGAGTAGTAGTACTTATTTAACAGCGCATGATGTGTGTCGCTTCTTACCATACGCAATGATCGTGATACTGCAGATCTGTTGGCTTCAACACGACGTGTACTATCCACTGGCAATTTAGGTAAACTAGGTGTTGTAGTTCCGCAATTCACTAAGTAGTAGTACTAATTTAAAAGGCATGGCGTGTGTCGTTTCTTGACATATGAAATCAGCGTGACACTGAAGATCTTTAGGCGCCAAAACCACGTGTATTATCTATTGAAAGTTGATGTACAGATGATGTTGTATATAATATCTAGTGTACATCAATTTTCATTGGGTAGTTATTCTTGTCGTTTTTTCTCACATAAATATTTTATCATTTGTAAAGTGATGATTCGTTGTTCCATAACCAAATTCGTACTTTTTGAATTCATCCTAATGTGTAGGCTGTAAAATAGCCCTGTCTCACATTCTTTATGTAAATGGAGCAAGTGCGGTATTTCCTCTAACCTTAACCTTTACACTTAAGACTGACCTTTCAAAAGAGTTGCTTGTCACGTGGTGTGTGTGCATGTTATGTTCATTCAACTAAGTGAAACTAGAGTGGCTGATAGTGTTTATCGGTAGGCGTCAACTCGACGTGTATTATTCATTGAAATTTGATGTACACTTGATGTTGTAGATAGTATCTAGTTTACTTCAATTCTCATTGGATAGTTAATTATCTCGTCCTTCCTCACAGAATTATTTTATCTTTTGTAAAGTGATGATTAGCTGCTGCATAACAGAATTAATGCTGTCTGAATTCATCCTTATGTGTGGGCTGTAAAATAATCCTGTCTCTCATTCTTCGTGGAAATAGATGTGTAAGATTAAGAGTTTTCTTTCTTTAAGGTGGTCTGGAACCTTAAATTCCGAATCATGTCTGCCCGCGGCATCATTGACTAAATTTTCATTCTGAAACGGGACTTAACTTGCTATTTCGGTCAATCCGAACTTCACACTTAAAAGTAATTCACCTGTGCAGCTGGGGTGTGCCAGTCATCCGGCCGGGTCTGAATTTATGAGGAAAAACAATAGTTGTGTCATATCTGTTTTCTGCTTCTTTTATATTCAAATTCATAGTATTTGTACATTTTTCAGTATATATATATATATATATATATATATATATATATATATTGTGGGTCCTGAGAATTATTTGGGTTCGGCATAATGTGTAATTTAGCATTCTTTTAGTGTTCCCATATGTGTTATTGGGTCCTTTATATACTAACGCATTTCCTGGCACACAATATCATAAATAGATTTGCATTTATATCATGCCTTTTCAATTGCAAATTTATAGATATTTTTTACTTTGATTGTGTCATGACTATCGTGAATTTGTGCTGTGGCAGATTATGAGTCTTTATTGCAGCTATCGCGATTACGATAAAATTAATTTTTTTCTCTGTCGATGATGTTATAATCGACTGGAGCGTCATATATTTTTCGTGGTAGATATTTATCTTGCTGTTAAACTAGCAGGATTCACAATCACATCGTTGCTACGACTAGTTGATGTCCGAGGTTTGATAGTCCTTAATTTTGTAGAACTTTGAATTCTTCCTGGAATGTAAGGTTTATTTATTGCAACAGTGTGATACCTGTTATTTTTTCTCGTTTACCATCTTCTTAGTAAAACGCATTCGACATTTCTTTGCTATCTGTATGGTCTACATAACAAATGGATGTTGAAAAACGGCATTTCTAGTTTTTCGAATTGGAGTTAACAGCTATCAAGTAATGACTAGCAAGTACTATTGTCACATTTAGTTTTGACAGATTGCATCTTCTTTCAGATAATTTGCCCACGCATTTAAAAGAAATGCGTGTGGCGTAAATTACTTGCGCTTATTTAACCTTCGGATGCTTCTCAAGCATAGACGCTACCATCCAAATCGGGGCAAAATAAATTGAGGATACTTGCGTGGACCTGGGTGGAAGCTCATCAAAACATTATGACGCTCTACACACTATGCCACTATTAAGTTGTACAACCGTGAAGCCATAATACTTGTCTCAATTATGCGAGAGAAGTATTGCCTGTCAGGCTTATTAGGTCTACGATGAGGCTTGTTCTTGCAATATTGAATTTGCGTGTTGTTTTTCTTTCGCCCTTGATTTAAAAAAATGAATTAATATTGGTTGAGCGATAACAAATACTTTAATCGAGGTTGCAATCTTGATATAAACACATGACCCATTAGGTACTTACATTTGTCTGTATAAACTACGCATAGTATAGTGTGGAAACGGCAATTCATCCAGTAGGCAGGTTTTCTCATTATTGGGAACTCATCCCGTACTGTCCAGAATTTTCCGTGGGGAGTGCTCGAACCTGGCCCTGTCTACTTCAGAATCTGTTGCTATAACCACTGAGCGCACCACACAAAATTTGCAGTTATATACTAACTAATGCTTCTTCGTTAGCCTCTTCTTTAGGCGGAGCCTATATGGCATCCATTTAGATCTTAAGTTCCAACTAACTATCCCCTATGTGCAATTATAGAACAGACACCACAGTACATGGGGAAGTGGTATTGAAATGAACAATTATATGATTAAACGAACATTGGTTGCACGGGTGATTGCAATTACTTTAATCAATCTTTGTATATGTTTTTTTCATGGAACGAAAAATTGTTTTTTCTATTTCGTCAGCATCACGGTTACTTGGCTCAAAACATTATTTTACTCTTTGTGTTTGCTCTACATATTTCTAGGTGATCAGTCGACAAGTGGTACTGGTGGAGCGACGATTTCAGGAGCCGCTCGGAGTGACAAGAAGCGTGATTAAGTTAGACTCCGAAGTCTATTGATTAAAGAGAATAATTCTAAATCAACAAATCTGATCACTATAAATAAATGTTCGTCATAACTCCACTTAGGCTGGTCTTTTGATTCGAAGCAGTAGATCGGCGAAGTTGTCGGAGCTGCACAGAATAGTTGTGATGAACCAAGTTGATAATTACAATTCATTAAGTTATACTTTAGTGCTTGGATGCATTTTGTGGTAGCAGAAAAGTGATTTCACAAAGAAATGAACATATAACGAAATTAAATTGTAAATTTTGTTGAGCAAAATTTCATAAATATATTATCGGTTTAATTAAATGTCTAAACTAGGAGCAATGTTTAATTGAGAGCACATGTTATTCAATGCACTCATCTATAATCTAAATCTGTCGTCAACATAATTATCCGTTTAATTATCGGGATATTGTACAAATTACGTTGTTTCAATTTTGTAGTATAATAGTTAATGCTAGTTTGCAGTAGATGGCAAAATATATTTTAATTGACCTTATCATTTGCCATTAAAACGATCTTACTGATCTGGATTTCGATGCCTTGTGCACTTTGCATAAGCGGACTAAAGTCTTTTTGAATAATGAAAATTCCGTGAGGACAAATTATTCGCTCACATTTTCTTTCATTTCATTAACTCCACACATGTGGGTTTACATTTTCGTTGTCATTCTAATGTTCAAATCGTATTACATGTACATGAGTTATATATATATATACTCTATATATATATATATATATATATATGTGTGTGAGAGAGAGAGAGATAAAGTAGTTCTACGTGCGGAAGTTTAGTTCTATGCACGGAACCCAAATAATTTCAAAGGAGTTGTTCACGTTATATATTCATGCTATGAACTGTACGCTTACGGTTTCTATAGTCGAATAAATAATTCTACCAATTGTTCGTAGTGTGAGTGTTGTTTTACAATGTTTATCAGTATGAACAATAAAATAGCATAGAAATGGTTGCTGACCGCCTTTTATTTATGCCTATTTAAAGGAACGGATCGAAAAAATCACCGTCTACCTTTAACATCCGTTTTTTGGGAATAATTATATGTACATATAGTATTTGATGTCAAGCCGTTCTCGACAAATTATTTTTCACAAAAAAAACTGCCATGAATTTAATAGAGCCTCTGTTCCTTTATCCACCCGTTTGCTTACACGTTGTCACTACCCAGCTGCATTTTCTACTAACTTGTTTTAGCTTTTAATTGACTTCACACCGTGCACAATGCCTTTCAGATCCACAACTATTTGGAAATAGAAAAAAAATTTCCTTCTCTTTCTTACTTGTAAAATATAGTAATTGATTAGGTTTGAAATAAAACGGTCAATATTAAGTTCTTTAAGTGCTTCTCCAATATCTCTATACTATCTTTGACCATGTATTGAGATCGCGAGATTTCTTCTATATTTTGACTGCAGTTTTTAGACATTCTAATTCGTAACAGTATTTGGTGACCGCAATCGACCAATTTCATTTGTTTCTACGAAACCTAAACTGCTCTGGATGCTGTTTGCGTGCGCGTGTGCCTTATATTTATGAAGTGGGTTGAGCCTCCATTGGTGTTGCTCCAGTCATTTACAGGCATCTAAGCTGCCTTTTGTCAATTGATGGCACTGTATTGAATGGGAATAGCACTCGTCACATCCGCGGTGCTGATTCTGATAGTGAATTGTGAATTCGCCGGGTTATCATCAGGCATGGAATTCTGTACTAGCCTTGAATAACCCCAATCTAATTGAAATTGGCAAATATCATCTTTTGTCCCATGTATTTAGACCAAGTTGCATTTTCAAAAAAATTGTCGCCATGATAGAATCGTATTAAGATTTTCATAATTCAATTTGAGACGTGCTTAATTGCTTTTCAGTTTTGTTTCTCGAACTTTCTCTTTTAAGTTGCGTCTAGACTATAATTTTCGTTGGTACTTCTAAGTTCAGCTGATGATTTTTTTAAATGCGTACAGACTATGCGGACAGAAGATGGTGGTTTTTACGTTGTTACCTTAAAAGTGCTGATTCTTTTTCAGACTTTTTGTTCATAATTCGGGTGTTGTTTCAACTTTTATCTAATTTTTTGTAAATGTTTATAGAGAAGAACCGTTCTTCCAGTAAATTTGTCATTCTCCGCTATGTCAAGACAGATATCCCTCCTCTTCGAAAACATTTAACTGATAAGCTTTCATTAGAAGTGTAGATCGAATTGTGCTTTATCGAACAACTTTTAATGATTTAACCAAACAAGTTTGGTATGTTGCTAACTTTATAGAAAATTGTAATGAAAATTTGTCGTCCTGTTCTTAAAGGTTAGTAATGAAACAACAGATGAAATTCATAATGTTGTAATTTTATTTATTATTCTGACTCATGCGTTATACAAGATTTCTCCCAGTTAAATTCCGAATAAAAAATACCTACGATTTTGTTGCTTTTTATTCACTGTATAGTAAGAATATTGCGCATTTTTTTCTAGCGTCGTCAAATTATTGGGTTATAAACTTCTAGCGCAATAAAATAATGCAAAATAACATGTCTATAAAATGGATTTCGTAAATTAAAAAAAATGTTCAATTGATTTACAATTAATTAATCAATGATTGTATGGGTGGTGGTAACAATTCTTTAAATAAAGATCGCGAGCCTGAAGTAAGCAACCGTCCCATTGTATTTAACCAGTCGTTGAACAACATGGCAAAACTAACATCAATCACACGTACTGACACGTTTCGACCTTCCACGATCATCATCAGAGCACGGCGACAAACTGACTATCGAGAGTCAGACCGCTTTGTAGATATAAGGAAAGCAAAATTAGATATGCGGGTCTCACCTCTAGTAGTCTCGCATATATTATATTGTTGACTGAAAATGTCGGCTGCACAATTTCTATGCAGGCACGAAAATTAACTTGTTGCAGTTTACGCCACATATATAGAGGTTATACAATTAAGCATTCGTTGATTGCGCGGGTGTTGGTAACCCTTCTTTAAATCATGTTTGCGACCTTTAAGTAAATAACAATCCTATTGTATTTTAACAATCGACGAACGACGGAAAAACTACAGCCAGTCACACGCACTGAGGTGTTTCGACCTTACATGATCATCAGAACACGACGGAAGACTGACTTTCGAGTTAGTTTTGCTATGTTGTTCGATGACGGATTAAAAAAAGCGGGATTGTGTATAACTGATTTACTCTCAACATTTTAAGCCAGTATAATTTTTTAAGTACCTGAATTATGTATATGCATCGTAATGTCGTATTTGCCTGATTATTAGAGCTGTAACACACTATATTCAAAAGTGAGGAAATTTGGGTCCTTATACTTATATGTATATAAATGCATGAATGAAAATTCAGATATAGTTTTTAATGGAAGGCGGTAGGAAAACCTAACAATACCTCTACTTGTCCCGATTTTCTACAAAAAGCTATTCATATCTTTTATTAATTTCGCGTCTTGATTTTAATAAGAGTGTGTTGTCTCGTGAACAGGTGACGTTTATTAAAATGTTATTGCCCACATTCTTTTTAATTTTATTTAATCACCTGGATTGCCTCGGTGATTTGGTTGGAAGTAGGTGGATATATCCGTCTAAGACGCTGAGCAAAATAGATGGCACTTAAAAGAACTACCGTGTTGAATTGTTGAGTTCGTAAATTCTACTCTCGATGTAAGCCTCCTGACATTACCAATCCGTCTCATCAGTAGTTGTTCTAGTCAATCATCTCTTATGTTTCGGCAGCAAACTGAAAGAACAACGAATTGCCTAACTTGAATATAAATGTAAACACCAATCCCGTTGTATTTAACCAGTCGTCGAACAACATAACAAAACTACCGCCAGTTGCAACGCACTGACGCGTTTCGACCTTCCATGATCATCATCAGAGTAAAGTATTGCTGCCAACACCCGCGCAATCAATTATTGTTGAATTGAATATAAATGGTTTGCATAACTTGTTAAATGCTACATATCGCGTGTCAACTGAAATGTGATTAATTTTAACGCGATGATAAATCTCATCGAGTGTATACGCGCCAATTAGATAACGAGTAAATGCAAAATTTAAGAACATAAGAGCATTATCATGGCTATGCTCGCGCGTGGCCAATCTGTCAAAAGCCACGTTTCTCGCGAAATCCTGATTCGATTTGACATTGAAATCGCCGTCAAACAACTTGTTACTTAATTCCGGAAACCATATCATTTTAAAGAATTCATCCTTATCATTGGCAAACGATTTAAATTGAATAAACACCAACTAAGTACGCTCAAAATCAGACTACCGATCTGACGCAAATTTCCCGCAAGTTAATAGCCATATATTTCTGCAACAATGAACTGCATGAAGTCAACAATATTCCTGGCTTTTAAATTGTGGCATTCTTTTACCTGACGACCAAAGTGAGATATAGCATAATGTACTGGCATCAATTATTGTCTCTTAGATATTAAACCTTGTACAATTCGTCATCTATGACGAAGTGATTGAATGAAAAGCCGAGCGCCACGGACAGGTCTGGCCAGTAAGTGCTGAGTTCCCAATAAGAACGAAACAGGTCTATTGGATGAACATCCTCTTCTACATGATAAAATGATTAGTTTATGCAGACAAGTGTATAAACGTAATGAGTGAGGTCTTTATATCAAGATCGGAATCTTGATTATAACAAATGTTATCACCGCCCGCGCAACTAATGTTTGTTTAATTATTTAGTTCTTAGTTGGAACCTTGAGTCTCAATGGATGCCATATGAGCTCCAACTAAATGAAAAAAGACTGACCGATATACATTATTTAGTATATAACAGAACATTGTGTGTAATGTGCGGCAGGGTGGCTCAGGGGTTAGAACACCAGATTCCGAAGCAGACGTGCCCAGGTTCGAGCCCTGTCTGCGGCAAATTCTGGCCAGTACATGATGTG
>JAQBSW010006583.1:0-47378 GCA_029291075.1 Eudiplozoon nipponicum | reverse complement strand
AGAGATGGCATAATACCAAAGAACTGTTCAAAAATGCTACACAATTGTTAGCTAAGAACAGCTGGTTATGCCACGTGAGACAAATACGAAAAATAACGTAAGGTTAAAAAATTTTGATAGTTAATTTTAATGTTAAAAAAATCAATTACGCGTTATACAAATCAGGATATTGAGATTGTGAGCAGACGGAGCCTGAGACGTGTGTAGAAGGTTGAACGCTCTCAGGATCAGGTGGTTCGATAAACGGTTTCAACCTGTCTATGCTTACTGATGTCGGTGTAGCGCCTTGCATAATGATGAAGTATTTTGGTTGTCTGGGTAAAATCAGGTAAGGACCGCGAAACTTCGGTTGTAGTGGTGCAACAGCATTATTGTTGCGAACGAGTACTCTCTTGCAGCTGTGGAGCTGTGGGTGAACGAAGACTAGACGAGGCGTGTGTCTCGGCTGCTGTTCGGACATGTTACCGAAATGAAGTCGAAGGCGGGTAGCTTCGTTTTGTGGGTCATCTTGTGCCGGAAGAAGGCGTGGGAGGCGTGGGCAGGCGTAGATCTATGCCATACAAGAGTTGTGACGCAGACGTTTTAATGGATTCACGAGTACGGGAACGCATGGCCAGCAGAACTAAAGGTAGTGCATCGACCCAATTGCCATTAATGGACGAGGATGCTAAAGCAGCTTTGAGTTCCCTATGCATTCTCTCTACCATGCCATTAGCTTGGGGATGGTAGGCAGTCGTCTGGCGTAAGATGCATCCCATGTACCGCAAGGTGGTTTTGAAACGATCAGATGAAAAGCAAGTGCCTCTGTCCGTGATGACCTCATTGGGAACACCGTAATTGGATATCCATGCAGAGATAAAACCGTTAGTTACTTCGTCTGCAGAAATGGTGCCAAGAGGTGATGCCGCAGGCCACCGTGTAAATCTATCGATCATAGTTAGATGGTAGCTGAAACCTTGAAACTTTGTCAGATGAACTATATCGATGTGGACGATGGCTAGGCGAGAAGTAGATCGCAAATGTTGCAACTTAGAACGAGTTTAAAATTCTGCCTAAGTCTGTGACCCCAGAAACGATCTGTAAGAAATCGGACAGTGGCTTGGCTTCCTGGGTGAAAATTGAGTGAATTGAATCGAAAACTTTTCTCTGAAGGCTGGTCGGCAGAACTGGCTTGTTGGGCTGCGTACCCGTGAAGTAAACAATTGGTAAGCCTTCCCACAGACGGCATATGAACTTGGTTGGGTGACGGGCTATTGATCTTTGAATGTGAATGTCACCGCGTTGTTCAGTTCGCAGGAGAGTTGGCGTTAGTGCAGGTTCACTGAGTGCCACGGAGTTGACAGTGAATGGTGACGGCGAAGGTGGTTGTAGAGAGACGTCTGGCCTAGACAGGGCATCTGCAATGAAGTTCTGTTTGCCCTTGACGTGAAAGACGTCAAATTGCCATTCGCTTAGACGAGAAAGCTGTCTTTCCACTCTGGCAGGGTACTTGGCGATAGATGAAGTTGCGTTTCGAAGTGCGCTAACTAGTGGTGCATGATCTGTGAAAACAACAAATCTGCTACTGCCAATGATGCTGATAAAATGGCGCACTGCGTCGTGGATGGCGAGAAGTTCTCGGCCGAAAGTGTCGTACCTCGTTTCTACTGGTTGGAGAGTACGCGAGTAGAAACTGATAGGCTTCCGAACTCCGTCGATCTCTTGTTCGAAAGTGGCTCCAATAGCGAATTCAGAAGCATCTGTCGTGAGTAGAAATGGCTTTTCAAAATCTGGACGCGTTAGCATTGTCGCATTTGCTAACGAGTTGATGGCAAGTCGAAGTAATTCCTCGTTTTCGGATGACCAAGCAATGATGGAATTCTTGCTAAATCCTTTTCGGTTCCGCAGGTGCCTGCACAAATGATAAAGTTTTTTTGAAAGGCCCGCAAGGAACTTGCGATAATAGTTTAGTACTCCCAAGCCTTTCTGCAAATCGCTCAAAGTCCTTGGTGACATGATATTCTTGATTGAATTCGTCTTTGACGGCAACGGTTGAATACCTTGGGCCGTGATACGGTGCCATAAGAAGTCGACGGATGAAGTTGCAATCTGCGTCTTGTCACAATTGATCTTGAGTCCGTGGTTGGATAAGCGTGAAAGGACATTTCGTAGATGTTTCGCATGAGATTCTAGATCTGGACTGAATACCATAATGTCATCTAGATATGACATACAATAAGCAGAGTCGTCGCGAAGTATGTTGTCTATGAATCTTTGAAATGTCTGAGTAGCACACTTAAGTCCAAAAGGCATGTAAAAATATTCAAAAAGGCCAAATGGAGTGATGACTGCAGTTTTCTCGATATCCTCTGGTGCTACCGGTATGTGATGGTACGCTTGTCTGAGGTCAATCACTGAAAAGAAATTGCTGCCGTTGAGTTTTTCAAGTAAAGTGTTGATATTTGGAATAGGATATGCATCAGATTTTGTCACTGAATTTAGCTTACGGTAGTCTCCACAGGCTCTGTACGATCCGTTTGATTTTGAGACTAAGTGCAGTGGTGACGCCCATGAACTTTTCGATGGTCTGATGATTCCCTCTTCCAAAAGCCTTGAGAATTCTTCTTGGGCAGCTTTCAGCTTAGCAGGAGCCAGTGGTCGCTTCTTGAGTGCAATAGGTTGTCCTTCTGTGACGATATGATGCATCGTGTTGGAGACTCGTAGCTCTGACTTGTTAAGATCGAAAGCGATTTGTATTTTTGAAGAGCTGCTGATATCTCTGCTGAATGATGCACTGGGGTTGGCTGAATGACCTGTAACTCCAAACGCTCGGAGGCAAGTGTCCAAAAATGTTTTTCAATTCCTGTGGAGGGGTCGATGATCTTTTGATTGGCAAGATCAACAATGAGCCGAAATTTTAGAAGGAAATCAAGGCCTATTATATTATGTGAGACCTTGGCAATGATCAAGTTGTGGGAAAATGCACGTCGTAGACCTATGTTGATTTTGCGGTACCGGCAGCCATATGTTGGTATGGGCTCGCCTGTAGCTGTTGCGAGAAGAACGCCTAGCGACATCTCGGCCATTGAATCACCTTTGAGAACTGAGACTGCCGCACCTGTGTCTACGATGAACTCTTCGCCAGTTTTGAAATCAAGAAGGTGCAGAAGTTCGTTGGGCTGTTTGGCCGGGTCATGCAAACAAGTAGGCTGGTGATTGCGACCGGTATTGTCTGTTTGGTTCTCTATGTGAAAAATTCGGCGTGGACGAAAAGAGTCGACAGGGATGTCGGATTGTAGTTGGCTTCTTCCCTGTAGCGCCGTTGATGCCGTTGATGTGCAGAAAGTACGGTCTTCTACTTCCTGCGCCAGACGTTTCCCGATACTGATGCACCCTTGTGCCTGCGGTCTGTTGTCCTCTCCGTCAGCTGTGGAAATTGACACTCATTCGGAAATTCTTCGGAACGACAAAGAAAAACTTGGCAAGCATAAAAAACTTCTGGTGGTTATAACACCAGTTCTTTGGAGCATATTTATTAAAGGATTGCGGAGATCTCGATCGCCGCCTACCATTATAATTTGACTTGGAAACGAATTTTGGTCGAGCATTCACTTGATTTAGCTCGGATTTGGTAATGGCTAATCCTTCTAGAACTTTTGCCATGTTCGCCACTGTTCTCTCTAAAGAAGAGAGTCTATTATCTTGCGGGGGTGAAGAAAAGGATGATGGATTCACTTTGGGTTCCAAAACCCTATATTCTAACTCACATCTCTCAGATAAGTGTTGGGGAGCTGTCTGGCAAAGAGTTTTAATGTTTGGGGAAGATTGTTAATAAAAACAACCTTAGCCTCATGGTCAGAAATGTTGGTTTTATACCAACGTTTCCGTAATTCCCTCAGTATTTCGATGGGGCCAAGATTTGGCATATCTAACTGCGCATATTTGTTTATTATCTGCTCAGTTTCCGTGGGTCCAAGCAAGGATTCTACCTCGTTTTGTAGGCCCAAAATGGGATTAGGTAGCTTCCTAATGGCCTCAAGCTTAGGATAAATCCGTCGCTGCAATTCAGAAGGTAGTTTAGCAAAAACCTTCGACAGTTTTTGATGACTGTCATAATCAGGAAACGGGGAGAAAGCGGAGTCTACGCGCATAAAGAATAGCTCACTATCTCCATCCCAAACAGGAACATCAATATCTAAAATTGGACCTGACATTTTAACAATCTTACGGGATCTTAAAAGCATAAATTTATAAGCAATATGAAAATGTATAAATATACTTTAACGAAACGCTTACCCACAAACAGCTTCCACAGTTGAATGAGCGCAGAACAAAAGCACGAAGTAACTTCTTCCAAAAATCCGCAATTGAGTCTGTCGAGTACGTACGGTGCCGTTTAGTACGTAGGAAAGATGAACAGAGGCCCCGTTGGCCTTTGATGCCAATGTATTATTATTTTCCACAGTTGAATGAGCGCAGAACAGTAACTGCTTCCAAAAATTGAAATTATCCGCAATTTAGCCTGTCCAGTACGTACGGTGCCGTTTTGTACGTAGGAAAGACGAACAGATGCCCCATATTATTATTATTATAACCCCCAAAAAAATTCACCACAAATCCACGAATATATACCCAACAGAATTCCCAGAAAACCACGATCAGTGTAAAGAATACACAAATGTCAATCTATTTATCCCAAATAGATGAAAAAGGAAGTCAATTTTATTTAGACCAAAAAAAATCAGAACAATCAATATCCTGGCGCGGTCGCCAATTTTGTAAACGTTTCACAATTTGGCGACCGCGCCATGATACTGAGAACAGTACTGTTTTCTAGGCTTGTTTTTATATCACAAAAATTTGGCATAAATACAATCGACTGTTTCTTTTTCATTTTTATTATCATGGGAGTACAGTAAATCGACGTAAGCACATGCCACATTTTTTGCTCTGGTTGTGAATTTTTCTTAAGTCGGGGTCTTGAAGGCATTTTTCGTTGGGAAGAAAAAATTTTTTTGAGAGAAGTTTTTTTATCATTCAAATTTTTTCTCCTTTGTACAAACTGCGAAACCATTAAAAACTGTACCCTTTGTGATCTCGCCATTTTTTTGTGCCAAAGTGGAATAATATGTAGGTTTTTTTGATTTTGTGAAAGCACATTTTTTTAATGTTAGAAACTGGTAAACTGTTACTTGTAATTTTGTAAAAGAACTAACAACATCAGTTTTCTGTGCTCATCCCGTCAGTTTCAACTGTGGAAGCAGATTAAGGATAAGCTTTTCGTTTAAAGTCGTTTTATTCATTTCATCTCGCTTATAAATTTATGTTCCAAAAAATCCCGTAAGATTGTTAGAATATCAGGTCCAATTTTAGATATTGATGTTTCTATTTGGCATGGAGATAGCGCGTAGACTCCGCTTTCTCCCTGTTTCCAGATTATGACAGTCTTCAAAAACTTTTAACGGTTTTCGCTAAACTACCTTCAGAATTGCAGCGACGGATTTTTTCGAAGTTTGAGGCCATTAGGAAACTACCAAATCCCATTTTGGACCTCCAAATTGAAGTAGAATATTTGCTGGGTCCCACAGAAACTGAGCATATAATAAATAACTATGCACGGTTCGACATGCCAAACCGTGGTCCCATTGAGATTTTAAGGCAATTGCGGAAAAGTTTGTATAAAATCAATATTTTTGTTCATGAGACTAATGTTGTTTTTATTAACAAACTTCCACAGTCACTAAAATTGTTCGCCAGAGAGTTCCCCAACACTCCCTCTATAGATGACTTATCTGAGAGATGCGAGTTAGAATTCAGGGTTTCGGAATCAAAGTTGAATTCATCATCCTTTTGTCCTTCCCCGCAGGATGATAGGATCTCCTCTTTAGAGAGGACAATAGTGAATATGGCTAAAGTTCCAGAAGGATTGACCATAGGTAAATCCGAGGTAAATTAGATGAACGCCTGACCAAATTTTACTCCCAAAACACGTAATAACAGTAGGTGGCGATCTAAATTCCTGTAATCTTTTAACAGATATGCCCCAAAGAACTGGTGCTATAATCACCAGAAGTTTTTTCGATTCTTGTCAAATCTGTTTCTGCCATTCTGAAAAATTTCCGAATGAATGCAAATTTCCACAGTTCACGAGAAAGACCACAGAAAACAGGCGCAGTGGAGCATCAGGATCGGGAAACGTATGGCGCAGAAAGTAGAAGACCGTACTTTCTGCGCATCAACAGCATCAACGGCGCCACAAGGAAGCAATCACTTACAATCTGACATTCGTATTGACTCTTTTCGTCCACGCCGAATATGCCACATAGACAGCCAAACTGACAATGTCATTCGCAATCACCAGCCTACTTGTTTGCATGACCCCGCCTAAAAACCAAACGAACTTCTGCATTTTCTTGATTTCAGAAATGGCGAAGAAGTCGTCGTTGACACATGTGCAGCAGTCTCAGTTTCAAGGGTGATTCAATGGCCGAGATGTCGCTAGGCGTTCTACTCGCAACAGCTACAGGGGAGTGCATACATACTTATAGCAGCTGGTATCGCTGCCGGTATCGCGTGAATTTACTCACAACATCATCGTCGCCAAGGTCTCACACAATATAATAGGCCTTGATTTCCTTCTGAAATTTCGGCTCATTGTTGATCTTGCCAATCAAAAGATCATCGACCCCTCCACCGGACTTGAGCAAAGTTTTTGGACACTTGCCTCCGGGCGTTTGGAGTTCCAGGTCATTCAGTCAACCCCAGTGCATCATTCAGCAGAGATATCTGTAGCTCTTTAAAAATAAAAGTCGTTTTTCGATCTTAACAGGTCAGAGCTACGAGTCTCCAACACGATGCACCATATCGTCACAGAAGGACAACCTATTGCACTCAAGAGGCGACCACTGGCCTCTGCTAAACTGAAAGCTGCCCAAGAGGAATTTTAAAGACTGTTGGAAGAGGGAATCATCAGACCATCGAAAAGTCTTTGGACGTTACCACTGGATTTATTCTCCAAATCAAACGGATTGTACAGAGCCTGTAGATATTACCGCAAGTTAAATTCAGAGACAAAATCTGACGCATATCCTATTCCCAATATTAATACCTTACTTGAAAAACTCAACGGCAGCAGCTTCTTCTGTGACCTCAGGCCAGCCTACCACCACATCCCGGTAGCGCCCGAAGATATTGAAAAGACTGCGGCCATCATTCCATTAGGCCTTTTCGAATATCTTTCCATGCCTTTTGGACTTAAGTGTGCTACACAGACATTTTAAAGATTCATGGACACCATACTTCGCGATGACGCCGCTTACTGTATGTAATATCTCGATTTCATAAAGGTATTCAGTCCAGACTTAGAATCTCGTGCAAAGCATTTACAAAATGTCCTCTCACACTTATCCAACCACGGATTCAAGATCAATTGTGACAAGACGCAGATTGCAGCTACATCCGTAGACTTCCTAGGGCATCGTATCACACCACAAGGTATTCAACCTTTGCCGTCAGTTGCGAATTCAATCAGGAATATCGTCACCGAAGACTGTTAGCGAGTTGCAGCAAATTTTGAGAGACCTAAACCACTATCGCAAGTTCCTGTCTAGCCTTTCAAGGCAACTTTATCCTTTGTGCAGGCACCTGCGGAATCTAATAGGACCTAGCAAGAATTCCATCATTAATTGGTCATCCGAAGACGAGGAATTACTTCGACTCGCCATCAACTCGTTAGCAAATGCTACAATGCTAACGCATCCAGACTTTAAACGAATATTTCTACTCACGACAGATGCTTCTATACTCGCTATTGGAACCACATTGGAACAAGAGATCGACGGAGTACGGAAGCCTATCAATTTCTACTCGCGTACTCTCCAACCTGTAGAAACGAGATACGACACTTTCGGTCGAGAACTCCTCGCCATCCACGACGCAATGCGCCACATTATCAGCATCATTGGCAGCAGCAGATTTGTTGTTTTCACAGATCATGTATCATTAGTTAGCGCACTTCGAAACGCGACTTCAACTATCGCCAAGTATCCTGCCAGCGTGGAAAATTAGCTTTCACGTCTTAGTGAGTGGCAATTTGACATCTTTCTGCAGGTGATGTAACTAAATGTTTCATCTCTGCATGGATATCCCATTATGGTGTTTCCAATGAGGTCATCACTGACAGAGGCACTTGCTCCTCATCGAATAGTTACAAAACCACCTTGTGGTTCATGGGATGCACCTTACGCCAAACGACTGCCTACCATCCCAAATCTAACAGTATGGTAGAGAGAATGCAAAGGGAACTCAAAACTACTTCAGCATCCTCGTCCATTAATATCAACTGGGTCAATGCACTACCTTTAGTTCTGCTTGACAAGCGTTCCCACACTCGTGAATCCATTAAAACGTCTGCGTCACAACTCATGTATGGCATCAATTTACGCCTGCCTAGTAAGTTCCCACGTCTACTACTCGTACAGGATGACTCACAAGACGAAGCTACCCACCTCCGACAGCTGAAAGAGAGTATTCGTTCACAACGACACTGCTGTTGCACCACTACAACCAAAGTATCGCGGTCTTTACCCAATTTTGTTAAGACAACCCAAAAACTTCATTATTATGCAAGGCGCGACACCTACATCAGTAAGCATAGGCAGGTTGAAACTGTTTATTGAACCGCCTGATCCAGCGAGCATTCAACCTTCTACGCACGGCTCAGGCTCCATCTGCCTCCTATTTCAACCTAGCAATAGCTTGCTTTGCATAACGCGTAACTGATGATTTTATTAACATTAATGCTTCGTTATTCTACGTATGAAATTTTTAACTTTAAGCGCACCACTTGCGCCCTATATCACGCAACTTGACCTACAAATCCACATGATTCATTTTTTCTCAAACTCACTTGCCTCATGTGGTATAACCAGCTGTTCTTAGCTAACAATTGTGTAGCATTTTTGAACAGTTCTTTGTATTATGCCATTTCCGCGGCAATATTTGAGTACACTTTTTTGTCCTTACCTTTTGATTTTCATGTATATATGTTTACATTATAACGTATTGCTCACACCTCAGCTCACACTGCCTATTTTGGTATGACCAGCTAATTAGAGCTAACGCCTTTGTGTAGCAACACTAAGTAGTTATTAGCTTCATATCATGGTACAGGCCTCTTTCAGTGCATATCTCAAATTCATCAGTTTCACAATGACCACTCTACGAATATGATGACCACAACGTCGAGCACACATTAGCTGATTTGGTCGCATTCAAACACATTGACGGCAATCCAGACTGCTCAGGTTTAAACTTAAACCTGGCAACTTCAGTGACAATCAATCTTGAAATCCTCATGCTGCGCGTCGCAAACCGTACATTGCTCTATTTTGCCTCAAGCAGTATGACCGGCAACTACAGCCAACTATTTGTGTAGCAATTCCCAATGGTTATTTGGCATAATATCATTGTAAAAGCATCCAACAAGCATAATTCGGCCCAGCATTTACGGTATATATTTTAAAGCTATCGGCAGAATAATAACCAGTTGCTTAACTTGGTTTGAACTCTGCCATGCCGAGAGGAATGATTTCTTTTTTTAGAGATGAAACTGATGTAACGGCTAAAGAATAATTGTCCGACATATTGCGTCAATAAAATTCAAATTCAATTTACGCGACACCATTTAAAAACAGCAAAATTTCTCGTTAACCAATGGCGCGCGAGCTTTCGATTTAAGGCTATTTAAGCACGGTGAATTTACCATGCCATTCAGTTTCACGTTTGCCTTCTGCTGTGCACTATGCGTGCTGTCTCCTATTGCTCACTACGCTGACTTCTGGACTTGCTTCACACACAGTGGCAATTTCAGTCACGCAAATCTTGTTGCTGCACAACTAGTGAGACGAGCAACATCTACTTATTGGACCTTTCACATGTGCCAGTTACTGCAGATCTTCAACGAGATTACTCAGCTACTCATCTCGCCACTGATGTCAATGCCACAACAGAAGGAACAATATCCAGTCAACCAGAGCTGGTCTCAAGTGTCTAGGAGTATTTCTAGACACTGCTACATTAACTAACTTTCTCGGCATTTGCCGGAGAACGCAATACCGGCCCTAATAAGGGCCCCTCAACTTTATACAAACTCAGCCATCCTTGGCTCCTAACTGACTTTGTAACGTCGTACGGCATTTACTTGAAGCTGGGACGTTTACAGTTGTTTAAATGGCTTCCAGAATAAAATAATTCATAAACAAATAAAATTAGTGCAAAGCGGATTTTAATCATAAGAAACAGGCCTGGAGATAATAATTTCGTGAAGTCAGGATTTAAAATTGGCGAGAGACATAAAACTGTCTGGGTAAAAATAAAATACAGGCTTTCTAATTAATTTGTTATATGTTCCAAAACTAACTGGAAGCTATTTTGAATGTTGTGCAGAAATTTTGATTAGTTATATAATATAAACCTAGATGTTTCTGTTGCTTCTATGTTTATAATTTTGCAAAATTTATTTAAAATATATACTTTTGTTAATACAGTACCGATGGTCTGAAAATCGAGTATATAATAGCGGTCAAATTCGTACACAGAGAAAAGTATTGCAAATCGCAAAACAATATAGCTGCGGAAAAAAACTCATAAAATCGGAAATTTACAATTTGAATGAAACTTAATACAGTCTGGTTAAAATTAAAAGTCACACTATCTATTTCATATATTTAATGCTCCAAACTTGACTGGGAGCTCTACAGAAATTTGTGCTGAATTCTTTATTATGATTAGTTTCATCACAAAAATCCATATGATCCTGTTGCTTCTGTGTCTACCATGTTGCTCAATATATTTTTAAACTACAATTTGTAGATACAGTACCGATGGCGATGAATAAAAAATATTTAAGCTACTAATTAAAATTTAAAAAAATAAATAATTGAATTAATGTTTGTTTTGCGCGTTTTGAATTGGCTCCAACTTTGTTGCATCAAGAATTTGAGAAAATTGTTACGGAACTTCAGAACTCCACGAAAGTGTTGACGGAGGAAAACAATACAATTAAAATAAGATGTCTAAACTAGAATCTGACGTTAGTGTATATGCATAAAATTGGAGTTAGCAGAGAATGAAAATGATAATTTATGCACAAAAAATGGCGAAATGACCAAGGCGTTACATGAGAAGTTTTATAAATTAAGGGTTGATGTTCAGCCATGGCTTGTGTTAGCAGATCTAACAATAATAATACATCAACAAAAAATAATATATAAGTAGAAGAAATATCAAATATATAAACCAATGAAGTTTCGGCAAGAATTGTCAAACAGGATCTGCTAAATTTATTTAATCTTATTGAAAAAGCCGACATGAAAGATGTAGAGAAATTAATCGATTTAATCAGGGACACGACAGAGGCTGATAAAACGAAATGTTACCGGGTGGGAAAGTGACCTGAACGACCAAGTCAGGTTGTGGCGAAATTGTCAAAAAGGCCGAAGAATATACAAGATTAAGATATTAATAAAAAGAAAGAGAGTATCCAAATTTCCACAGCATTTTCTTTGGCACAGACAAGACGTTTTTCCAAAGGAAACTGTCAACAGAAAAAAAGTTGAAGAAGAATCAAGATCAAAGATCAAATCTGGAACATGCTGCCATAAAGAGTATGTCAATTGATTTTAAAATCACAAAAAAACGGCGTATCACTAATGAATATCGTGGACAGCGGAGAGAAGAGAACTATAGCTACGATACCAAACAAAAGAATTATAAAGAAACCAAAAAAGTTAAATCAGTAAATATCGAAAACAGTATAGATAATTCGTATACTACATCTTCTTTATTTATAACAACTGTAGAAGAGTTAGGAACAAAAATGTTTTTCTGTGAAATTTTGTAATAAATTATAACACGCGGCTCCACGTAACAACTGTAACGACACAAATCAATCGCCGACATATTGCGTAAATTAAATTCAAATTTATTTACGTTGCACCAATGAGAAAAAAAGCAAATTGCCGTTTAACCACGTTTAACCACGTTTAACCAATAGTATGCAAGTACACATATTGCATGCTATTTAAGCACGGTAATTTACCATGCAAGTCAGTTGTGGCATTTGCCTTCTACCTGCTTCACGCGTGTGCGTTCTGTCGGCTGTCAATACGTGTGCGCTCTGTCGGCTGTCAATACCTACGCTGGTGATTTGATAGTTTCACCAACAACTAACTACATCCGTGACTCATCTTGATGCGGGATACCGGAGAGACGAGCCAATTGAGTGCAGGACCTGCAGGACACCATACACAACGCGATTACAGCTCAATCACGGGAGCGACGACTCAACCAGAGTCCACCCAAGGCTCTAGGACATCTTCAACTCTGAAGACTTCAAGCGGACGCATTACCAGGCCCTCTTAAGGGCCCCCATATCAGTAACTAATCTCTATTCAGAGCACCTTAACCGAGTTTGTAATGTCGTACGGCATTTACTTGAAGCCGGGGCGTTTACAAAATTGGCGACCGCGCCAGGATATTGATTATTCTGATTTTTTTGGTATAAATAAAATTGACTTCCTTTTTCATCTATTTGGGATAAAAATCGATTAAGATTTGCGTTTTATCTACCGTGATCGTGGTCATCTGTGAATTTTTTTTTGGGTATATATATATATATTCGTGGTTTGTGTTGGGGGGATATAATAATAATAGATTGACATTTGTGTTTTCTTTACCCTGACCGTGGATTTCTGGGAAATCTGTTGGGTATATATTCGTGGATTTGTTGGGATAATAATAACACATCGGCATCAAAGGCCAACGGGTCCTTTGTTCATCATTTCTACGTACAAACGGCACCGTACGTACTCGACAAACTCAATTTCGGATTTTGGAAACAGTGACTCCTTTGTTCTGCTCTTATTCAACTGTGGAAGCTGTTTGTGGGTAAGCGTTTCGTTAAAGTATATTTATATATTTTCATATTGCTTTTAATTTATGCTTTTAAGATCCCGTAAGGTTGTTAAAATGTCAGGTCCAATTTTAGATATTGATGTTCCTGTTTGGGATGGAGATAGTGAGCTATTTTTTACGCGCGTAGACTCCGCTTTCTCCCCGTTTCCTGATTATGACAGTCATCAAAAACTGTCGAAGGTTTATGCTAAACTACCTTCTGAATTGCAGCGACGGATTTATCCTAAGCTTGAGGCCATTAGGAAGCTACCTAATCCCATTTTGGGCCTACAAAACGAGGTAGAATCCTTGCTTGGACCCATGGAAACTGAGCAGATAATAAACAAATATGCGCAGTTAGATATGCCAAATCTTGGCCCCATAGAAATACTGAGGGAATTACGGAAACGTTGGTATAAAACCAACATTTCTGACCATGAGGCTAAAGTTGTTTTTATTAACAATCTTCCCAAACATTAAAACTCTTTGCCAGACAGCTCCCCAACACTCTCTCTATGGATGACTTATCTGAGAGATGTGAGTTAGAATATAGGGTTTTGGAACCCAAAGTGAATCCATCATCCTTTTCTTCACCCCTGCAAGATGATAGAATCTCCTCTTTAGAGAGAACAGTGGCGAACATGGCCAAAGTTCTAGAAGGATTGGCCATTACAAAATCCGAGATAAATCAAGTGAATGCTCGACCAAAATTCGTTTCCAAGTCAAATTATAATGGTAGGCGGCGATGGAGATCTCCGCAATCCTTTAATAAATATGCTCCAAAGAACTGGTGTTATAACCACCAGAAGTTTTTATGCTTGCCAAGTTTGTCTTTGTCGTTCCGAAGAATTTCCGAATGAGTGTCAATTTCCACAGCTGACGGAAAGGACAACAGACCGCAGGTACAAGGGTGCATCAGCATCGGGAAACGTCTGGCACAGGAAGTAGAAGACCGTACTTTCTGCACATCAACAGCATCAACGGCGCGACAGGGAAGAAGCCAACTACAATCCGACATCCCTGTCGACTCTTTTCGTCCACGCCGAATTTTTCACATAGAGAACCAAACAGATAATGCCGGTCGCAATCACCAGCCTACTTGTTTGCATGACCCGGCCAAACAGCCAAACGAACTTCTGCACCTTCTTGATTTCAAAACTGGCGAAGAGTTCATCGTAGACACAGGTGCGGCAG
This sequence comes from Eudiplozoon nipponicum, assembly GCA_029291075.1. Lineage (NCBI taxonomy): Eukaryota > Metazoa > Platyhelminthes > Monogenea > Mazocraeidea > Diplozoidae > Eudiplozoon > Eudiplozoon nipponicum. Next base: position 33,251 of record JAQBSW010006583.1, on the reverse strand, counting down.
TCTCAGTTCTCAAAGGTGATTCAATGGCCGAGATGTCGCTAGGCGTTCTTCTCGCAACAGCTACAGGCGAGCCCATACCAACTTATGGCTGCCAATACCGCACACTCAACATAGGTCTACGACGTGAATTTTCCCACAACTTCATCATTGCCAAGGTCTCACATAATATAATAGGCCTTGATTTCCTTCTAAAATTTCGGCTCATTGTTGATCTTGCCAATCAAAAAATCATCGACCCTTCCACCGGACTCGAACAACATTTTTGGACACTTGCCTCCGAGCGTTTGGAGTTACAGGTCATTCAGCCAACCCCAGTGCATCATTCAGTAGAGATATCAGCAGCTCTTAGAAAATACAAATCGCTTTTCGATCTTAACAAGTCAGAGCTACGAGTCTCCAACACGATGCATCATATCGTCACAGAAGGACAACCTATTGCACTCAAGAAGCGACCACTGGCTCCTGCTAAGCTGAAAGCTGCCCAAGAAGAATTCTCAAGGCTTTTGGAAGAGGGAATCATCAGACCATCGAAAAGTTCATGGGCGTCACCACTGCACTTAGTCTCAAAATCAAACGGATCGTACAGAGCCTGTGGAGACTACCGTAAGCTAAATTCAGTGACAAAATCTGATGCATATCCTATTCCAAATATCAACACTTTACTTGAAAAACTCAACGGCAGCATTTTCTTCTCAGTGATTGACCTCAGACAAGCGTACCATCACATACCGGTAGCACCAGAGGATATCGAGAAAACTGCAGTCATCACTCCATTTGGCCTTTTTGAATATCTTTACATGGCTTTTGGACTTAAGTGTGCTACTCAGACATTTCAAAGATTCATAGACAACATACTTCGCGACGACTCTGCTTGTTGTATGTCATATCTAGATGACATTATGGTATTCAGTCCAGATCTAGAATCTCATGCGAAACATCTACGAAATGTCCTCTCACGCGTATCCAACCACGGACTCAAGTTCAACTGTGACAAGACGCAGATTGCAACTTCATCCGTCGACTTCTTAGGGCATCGTATCACGGCCCACGGTATTCAATCGTTGCCGTCAAAGACGAATTCAATCAAGAATATCAAGTCACCAAGGACTTTGAGCGATTTGCAGAAAATCCTGGAAGTACTAAACTATTATCGCAAGTTCCTTCCAGGACTTTCAAAACAACTTTATCCTTTGTGCAGGCACCTGCGGAACCGAAAAGGACTTAGCAAGAATTCCATCATTGCTTGGTCATCCAAAGACGAGGAATTACTTCGACTTGCCATCAACTCGTTAGAAAATGCCACAATGCTAACGCATCCAGATTTCGAAAAGCCATTTCTACTCACGACAGATGCTTCTGAATTCGCTATTGAAGCCACTTTGGAACAAGAGATCAACGGAGTTCGGAAGCCTATCAGTTTCTACTCGCGTACTCTCCAACCAGTAGAAACGAGGTACGACACTTTCGGCCGAGAACTTCTCGCCATCCACGACGCAGGACGCCATTTTATCAACATCATTGGCAGTAGCAGATTTGTTGTTTTCACAGATCATGCACCACTAGTTAGCGCGCTTCGAAACGCAACTTCATCTATCGCCAAGTACCCTGCCAGAGTGGAAAGACAGCTTTCTCGACTAAGCGAATGGCAATTTGACGTCTTTCACGTGAAGGGCAAACAGAACTTCATTGCAGATGCCCTGTCCAGGCCAGACGTCTCTCTACAACCACCTTCGCCGTCACCATTCACTGTCAACTCCGTAGCACTCAGTGAACCTGCACTAACGCCAACTCTCCTGCGAACTGAACAACGCGGTGACATTCACATTCAAAGATCAATAGCCCGTCACCCAACCAAGTTCATATGCCGTCTGTGGGAAGACTTACCAATTGTTTACTTCAAGGATACGCAGCCCAACAAGCCAGTTCTGCCGACCAGCCTTCAGAGAAAAGTTTTCGATTCAATTCACTCAATTTCTCACCCAGGAAGCCAAGCGATTGTCCGACTTCTTACAGATCGTTTCTGGGGTCACAGACTTAGGCAGAATGTTAAACGATGGGTCTCAGAGTGTGCTATTTGTCAGAAAAACAAGATCACGCGACACACTCGTTCTAAGTTGCAACATTTTCGGTCTACTTCTCGCCTAGCCATCGTCCACATCGACAAAGTTCATCTGACAAAGGTTCAAGGTTTCAGCTACCTTCTAACTATGATCGATAGATTTACACGGTGGCCTGCGGCATTACCTCTTAGCACCATTTCTGCAGACGAAGTAACTAACGGTTTTATCTCTGCATGGATATCCAATTATAGTGTTCCCAATGAGGTCATCACGGACAGAGGCACTTGCTTCTCATCTGATCGTTTCAAAACCACCTTGCGGTACATGGGATGCATCTTACACCAGACGACTCCCTACCATCCCCAAGCTAATGGCATGGTAGAGAGAATGCATAGGGAACTCAAAGCTGCTTTAGCATCCTCGTTCATTAATGGCAACTGGGTCAATGCACTACCTTTAGTTCTGCTTGCCATGCGTTCCCGTACTCGTGAATCCATTAAAACGTCTGCGTCACAACTCTTGTATGGCATGGATGTACGCCTGCCTAGTCAGCTCCCACGTCTACTACCGGCACAAGATGACCCACAAGACGAAGCTACCCACCTTCGACTTCATTTCGGTAACATGTCTGAACAGCAACCGAGACATACGCCTCGTCCAGTCTTCGTTCACCCACAGCTCCACAGCTGCAAGAGAGTACTCGTTCGCAACAATAATGCTGTTGCACCACTACAACTAAAGTATCGCAGTCCTTACCCGATTTTGCTCAAACAACCAAAATACTTCATCATTATGCAAGGCGCTACACCGACATCAGTAAGCATAGACAGGTGGAAACCGTTTATCGAACCACCTGATCCTGAGAGCGTTCAGCCTTCTACACACGTCTCAGGCTCCGACTGCCCACAATCTCAATAACCTGCTTTGTATAACGCGTAATTAATTTTTTTTAAACATTAACATTAACTATAAAATTTTTTAACCTTACGTTATTTTTCGTATTTGTCTCACGTGGCATAACCAGCTGTTCTTAGCTAACAATTGTGTAGCATTTTTTAACAGTTCTTTGGTATTATGCCATCTCTGAGGCAATGTTCGTGTACATATTTTTATGCAGTTACCTTTGATTTTAATGTATATATATTTTACATTATAATGTATTTCTCACACATGACATTACACTGCCTATTTTAGTATGACCAGCTACTTAGAGCTAACGCTTTCGTGTAGCAACACTAAGTAGTGATCAGCTTCATATCATTGTACAGTCCACTTTCAACGCATATCTCAACTTTATCTATTTCACAAAGACCACTCTACAAATGTCATGACTACAACGTCGAGCACTCTAGCTCCTATGGTCGTATACAAACACATTGACAACGATCCAACCTGCTTAGGTTTTTAACTTAAACCTGGAAAATTCAGAGGCGATTTACCTCGAAATCTTCACGCTGCGGCTCCAAAAACTTACACTGCTTTATTTTGCCTCACGTGCTATGACCGTCCACTAGAGCTAACAATTTGTGTAGCAATTCCTAGTGGTTACCTGGCATCATATCATTGTTGGAGCAACCAACAAGCATATTTAAGCCCAGCACTTATGGTTCATCATATTTTTGCTTAACTTGGTTCGAACTCTGTCATGCATTTCTTTTCTAGCCTCGCAGAGAGGAATATTTTTTTTTTCAGAGAGGACAGTGTTGTAACTACACAAATCAATCGCCGACATATTGCGTAAATTAAATTCAAATTTATTTTCGTTGCACCAATATGAAAAAAGCGAAATTGCCGTTTAACCACGTTTAACCAATAGTGTGCAAGTAGAAATATTGCATGCTATTTAAGCACGGTAATTTACCATGCAAGTCAGTTGTGGCATTTGCATTCTACCTGCTTCACGCGTGTGCGTTCTGTCAGCTGTCAATACCTACGCTGGTGATTTGATAGTTTCACCAACAACTAACTACATCCGTGACTCATCTTGTTGCGGGATACCGGAGAGACGAGCCAATTGAGTGCAGGACCTGCAGGACGCTATCCACAACGCGATTACAGCTCAACCACGGGAGCGACAACTCAACCAGAGTCTTCAAGAGAGAACGCATTACCAGGCCCTCTTAAGGGCTCCCATATCAGTAACTAATCTCTATTCAGAGCACCTTAACCGAGTTTGTAACGTCGTACGGCATTTACTTGAAGCCGAGGCGTTTACAGTATAAACCCAGCCGTGGGAATTCCATCTGATATTTTAAACTGGTGTCACTATGGATATAGAGTTATTGTACTGATAGGGGGCTCTTAACAGGGCCGGTCGTGCGTTCTCCAGCAAATGCCGAGAGAGATCCTTTAGTGTGAAGATGTCCTAGAACCTTGGGTTGTCGCGGACTATGGTTCCTACTGTTGTTGCGTTGTAATCTCGATGTGGAAACTTCGTTGAAGTTCTGCATTAATTGGCTCGTCTCGCTGGTTGTACAGCAACAAGATGTGTCACGTATATTGCCAATTGTTGGTGAAGACAATCCAATAACCAGCGTAGGTGATGACAGCCGGCAGCACGCACATGTAACGCAAAGCAGAAGGCAAATGAGCCGACTGAACTGCATGGTAAATTTGCCGTGCTTAAATAGCCATGCCATAGTCTACTTGCAAACTATTGGTTAACGGCAAGTTTCGCATTTTTCTCATTGGTAAATAAAATTTTTTTTTAGAATAGAATAGAATATCTTTATTTGGATTCAAACCACACATGTTCCATCAAATAATAAAATTAGAAAATGTACAATATAAAAAGATATCACATCACATAAATATGTGCAATTAGTTGTACTGTACAATTTATCAGCATCAGAAAGTTCAGCTGTAAAGAGTGATAGATTCTTCATCAAAAATAGGAAAATTTAAGGTATAATTCGAGTGTAATATTTTGTAAGACAGAGAGGGAACCATGACTAATAATTGATTGTATGCATTGGTGATTAACAAGATGATATAATGCATAACATTTCAGTTTTAATAAAACAAAATTTGAAGATAGAATCTCGAGAAATTATGCTGCTGAAAAACAATTAATCCTGTCTTTTATTTAACCATGAGAAAGTATTATCATAATCAAAATTAAAAATATCAGCAGGATTAAACACTTTTTCTAGTTCGGTAGATAAAAATTTAAAAGACATTTTAGTTGGAGGCGTTTCTCTAAGCCCCTTTGGCAATTGATTGTAAATTTTGTAAATTTTTGAAAAAGAGAATAGCTTGCTCGCAACATTCCCCACCAATGGTGGGGATATTGCAAAATGACCAGATCTAGTTCCAATTTCATGACTCTTTCTTATTGGATTCATATAGGCACCAGTCCACTGGTTCGATTGCAAAGCTTTTATGCAATAGCACATCCTCCGAAATCATAAAGGATGCAGTGTACAAACTGTAATCTAGTGGCGTATATAGTGCAGGAGATAGGACTAATTAGTTTCACAACTTTTCTGTGTACAGCTTCTATCTTATTAGACAAACCCTTTATTAAAGGATTCCAAGTAGCGGCAGCATATTCTAGTAACGGTCTAATCCATATTATAAACATTTTAAATTTTATTTCATTCGATAATATATTTCTATTTATTAGTGCTCATCTCTTCTCTCAGCAGAAGCCGTACAATGAATAGTTATGCCTAAATCCTTAATTTCTTGCATAAGTTTAATCTCAAAAACATCATTAATCTCAGCATCATGAAAATAAACGTAATTAAATTCTGTTCTGTTACCTATTTTTAAAGCCCTCGTCTTTTTACTGTTTATTCTCAGCCCTAGTGTTAACAAATATCTACTTAAATCATACAAATCAAGTGTCACATTATTTTTGGAGAATTCAACATTATTTGGATCAATTGGAAAGATTATTTTCAAATCATCAGCAAATTTGCAAACTCGACCGTTAGGAATCTTAGTTTCCAAATATGCAAATACAATTTTAAATAATATTGGTCCCAAACTGGATCCCTGTGGAACTCCACTTGTTACCCTTTTCGATTTAGATACCAAATCGTTTACTTGAATACTCATTCTTCGATTATATAAGTAGTACCTAAGTAATCTAAAAATATTCGGATCAATATTCAATAAATTAATCGCATTCAAGATAGCATCAAAAGATATAGAGTCAAAAGCTTTTGAGATATCTATGAATACAATTAATGCATCTAACTTTTTCTCATCTAATGTAATTACATGTTTCCACATAGAGAGCATATTAGTAGTTGTCGACCTGTCTTTCGTGAAGCCATGTTGGCATACATCGAAATCAGCCGGCAGCATACGTTCTAAATGATCAAGTATTAATCGTTCTATTATCTTCAAAAACGAGGGAATAATAGAGATTAATCTGTAATCACTGGCACACGTTGGCTTACTTACTTTAGGCAAAGGTTTAGCTACTATTGTTAGTATATCGATTGGTAATATCCCACTCTTCAAAATTCTATTTATAAAATTGCAGAGCGCATTCATAAAATTTAAGGGTAATTGAAGTAGGTTATCAATCGATATACCAAGGTGATCTTTTTGTTTTTTTGATTTTATTTTTAACATTAATTCTATCAATGCATCACTGTCAATAAGAAGTCCTAGATCCTGGTTTCCCGAAGATTCCGGTAGATCAATAGCATTATTTTTCTTCTGCGGATTACATAATAAGTTGCCAAATACTTCATCCAATTCACAAAGAAATTCATAATCAGCTTTACCCACAGGTAATATAAGGTTTAATTTTTCCTTATATTTACCGTAGTCTGTGAGGAGTTTGAACCCTAGTCTAGGATTACTCTTCAATTTAGCCAAAATAATTCTCTCTGATCTTTGACGGATTATCAGCAGTGATGAATTAATTTCTTTATCGATCATATCTAACCTCATTTTTTTATACTATTGATTAGACTACATTTCATTATATTATCTCGTTTGATTCTTAGCTTACATAACTTCCTATTGTATCGCTTTGGTATTACATCCGTAAATGTTGATGCTCTAAATATATCAGATAATAACAGTGAAACAGAAGAAACAAATTCGTCATCGTTCATATTAAATAAACTTTCATAATCAATTGATAAGCTTAATTCTCTAAAAAGATTCCAGTTCATTCTGGTATCATGTACCGACTCGGAAACCATAGTGTTGGTATCCGGTACTCATTGATTACAAAAAAGGTGTGCGTTAGTAAGACAATAGCCATAGTGTTAGTATCCTTTACAGATTCGGTATATATATTAGATAGTGTGAGTTAGCGTTGAAGTCGCATTGTCGTAGACTTTATATGATGTTAGCTTCACTATTGCAGGTTTACACATTCGTCCATGAGATTGTACCCTCCTATTATTACACATTCTTCGACCAAATATATAGTTGTTAAAGGACGTAGTACCGGCTCCTCCTGATGAGTCGCCAGTAAGCACGAAACGAATGTGCATGAGATTATACTTTCCGTTCATGCTGCCTTTGATTTATCCTTCTGGTCACAACTGATCTAATTTATTACTAGGTTCGCAACACGCAATACATACTTGCATATATATTAGTTCTTCGCAACAAACAATATTTAACTGTAATATATTGAATTGAATGATGTCATGCTTACCGCCAAAGGTGATAAATGATATCGATCAAGACCAGAGTGTATGGTTTAATTGGAGTAACTTGTGTTCGGAAATTGTTGTAATGCTCAATTTGGGTCAACTTTAGCATAAATTGATATCCATCAGATTGGTATCATGTACCAACTCGGAAACAGTAGTGTTGGTATCCGGTACTCCTTGTCTACAAAAAAGGTATCAGTTACTAACACAATAACCATGGTGTTATTATCCTTTACAGATTCGGTATATATATTATTTATTGTGAGTTAGCCTTGAAGTCGCATTCTCGTACACTTTCTATGATGTTAGCTTCACTATTGCAGGTTTACACATTCGTCTAGGAGATTGTACCGTCCTATTATAACACATTCTTCGACCAAATATATGGTGGTGAAAGGGCGTAATACCGGCTCATACTGATGGGTCGCCAGTCTGCACGAAACGAATGTGCATGAGATTATACTTTCCGTTCATGCTGCCTTTGGTTTATCCTTCTGGTCACAAATGCAATAATTTGTAACTAGGTTCGCAACTCCTAATATATACATGCATATATATTAATTTTTCGCAACAAACAGTATTTAACTGTAATATACAGGATTGAATGATATCATGCTTACCGCAAAATGGGATAACTGATATTGGTCAAGGCCAAAGTGTATGGTTTAACACAGTAGCAGGTGTTCGGAAATTGTTGTATATATCCATTTGGGTGAACTAGAGCATAAATTGATATCCATCAGGTTGATATCATGTACCGACTCGGAAAGCATAGTGTTAGTATCCGGTACTAATACATTTCAAAAAAGGTATCAGTTACTAACACAATTGCCATAGTGTTAATGTCCTTTACAGATTCAGTATATGTATATTATATAGTGTGAGATACCGTTGAAGTCGCATTATCGTAGACTTTGTATGATGTTAGCTTCATTATTGCATGTTTTCACATTCGTCTTGGAGATTGTACCGTCCTATTATTCCACATTCTTCGACCGAATATACAGTGGTTAAATGACGGAATATCGGTTCATGCTGATGAGTCGTCAGTAAGCGGGAAACGAATGTGCATGAGATTATACTTTCCGTTCATGCTGTCTTTTGGTTATCCGTCTGGTCACATCTGAACTAATTTGTTACTAGGTTCGCAACCCCTAATACATACTTGCATATATATTAGTTCTTCGCAACAAACGTATTTAACTGTAATATACTGAATTGAATGATGTCATGCTTACCGCAAAATGTGATAACTGATATTGATCAAGGCCAGAGTGTATGGTTTAACTGAAGTAGCATGTGTTCGGAAATTGTTGTAATTCTCAATTTGGGTGAACTTTAGCATAAATTGATATCCATCAGATTGGTATCATGTACCGACTCGGAAACCATAGTGTTGGTATCCGGTACTCATTGATTACAAAAAAGGTATCAGTTACTATCAAAATAGCCATAGTGTGAGTGTTCTTTACAGATTCGGTATATACATTATAGGGTGTGAGATACCGTTGAAGTCGCATTGTCGTACACTTTATATGATGTTAGGTTCACTATTGCATGTGTTCACATTCGTCTAGGAGATAGTACCGTCCTATTACTCCACATTCTTCGACCAAATAAACAGTGGTTCAATGGCGCAATACCTGCTCCTACTGATGAGTCGCCAGTCTGCACGAAACAAATGTGCATGAGATTATAAATTCCGTTCATGCTGCCTTCGGTTTATCCTTCTGGTCACAACTGAAATAATTTGTTACTAGGTTCGCAATACCTAATACATACTTGCATTGATATTAGTTCTTCGCAACAAACAGTATTTAACTGTAATATATTGAATTGAATGATATCATGCTTACCGCGAAACGTGATATCTGATATCGATCAAGGCCAGAGTGTATGGTTAACTGGAGTAAGATGTTTTCGGAATTTGTTGAATTCTCAATTTGGTGAACTTTAGCATAAATTCATATCATCAGGTTGGATCATGTACCGATCGGAAACCATAATGTTAGTATCCGGTACTCATCGATTTCAAAAAGGTATCAGTTACTATCACAATAGCCATAGTGTTAGTATCCTTTACAGACTCGGAATATATATTATATAGTGTGAGTTAGCGTTGAAGTCGCATTGTCGTAGACTTTATATGATGTTAGCTTCACTATTGCAGGTTTACACATTCGTCTAGGAGATTGTACCGTCCTATTATTCCACATTCTTCGACCAAATATATAGTGGTTAAATGGCGTAATACCGGCTCCTACTGATAAGTCGCCAGTCTGCACGAAACGAATGTGCATGAGATTATACTTTCCGTTCATGCTGCCTTTGGTTTATCCTTCTTGTCACAAATGAAATAATTTGTAACTAGGTTCGCAACACCCAATATATACACGCATATATATTAGTTTTTCGCAACAAACAGTATTTAACTGTAATATACTGGATTGAGTGATGTCGTGCTTACTACAAAATGGGATAACAGATATTGATCAAGGCCAAAGTGTATGGTTTAACACAGTAGCAGGTTTTCGGAAATGGTTGTAATTCTCCATTTGGGTGAACTAGAGCATAAATTGATATCCATCAGGTTGATATCATGTAGCGACTCGGAAACCATAGCGTTAGTATCCAGTACTAATCCATTTCAAAAAAGGTATCAGTTACTAACACAATAGCCATAGTGCTAATGTCCTTTACAGATTCTGTATATGATATTATTAGTGTGAGTACGTTGAAGTCGCATTGTCGTCGACTTCATATGATTTAGCTTCACTATTGCAGGTTTACACATTCGTCTAGGAGGTTGTACCGTCCTATTATTCCACATTCTTCTACCAAATATATAGTGGTTAAAGGGCGTAATACCGGCTCCTACTGATGAGTCGCCAGTAAGCACGAAACGAATGTGCATGAGATTATACTTTCCGTTCATGCTGCCTTTGGTTTATCCTTCTGGTCACAACTGAACTAATTTGTTACTAGGTTCGCAAAACCTAATACATACTTGCATATATATTAGCTCTTCGCAACAAACAGTATTTAACTGTAATATATTGAATTGAATGATGTCATGCTTACCGCGAAATGTGATAACTGATATCGATGAAGGCCAGAGTGTATGGTTTAACTGGAGTAACAGGTGTTCGGAAATTGTTGTAATTCTCAATTTGGGTGAACTTTAGCATAAATTTATATCCATCAGGTTGGTATCATGTACCGACTCGGAAACTATAGTGTTAGTATCCGGTACTCATCGATTTCAAAAAAGGTATCAGTTACTAACACAATAGCCATAGTGTTAGTATCCTTTACAGACTCGGTATATATATTATATAGTGTGAGTTAGCGTTGAAGTCGCATTATCGTTGACTTTAGATGATGTTAGCTTCACTATTACAGGTTTACACATTCGTCTAGGAGATTGTACCGTCCTATTATTCCACATTCTTCTACCAAATATATAGTGGTTAAAGGACGTAATACCGGCTCCTACTGATGAGTCGCCAGTAAGCACGAAACGAATGTGCATGAGATTATACTTTCCGTTCATGCTGCCTTTGGTTTATCCTTCTGGTCACAACTGAACTAATTTGTTACTAGGTTCGCAAAACCTAATACATACTTGCATATATATTAGCTCTTCGCAACAAACAGTATTTAACTGTAATATATTGAATTGAATTATGTCATGCTTACCGCGAAATGTGATAACTGATATCGATGAAGGCCAGAGTGTATGGTTTAATTGGAGTAACAGGTGTTCGGAAATTGTTGTAATTCTCAATTTGGGTGAACTTTAGCATAAATTTATATCCATCAGGTTGGTATCATGTACCGACTCGGAAACCATAGTGTTAGTATCCGGTACTCATCGATTTCAAAAAAGGTATCAGTTACTAACACAATAGCCATAGTGTTAGTATCCTTTACAGACTCGGTATATATATTATATAGTGTGAGTTAGCGTTGAAGTCGCATTGTCGTTGACTTTAGATGATGTTAGCTTCACTATTGCAGGTGTACACATTCGTCTAGGAGATTGTACCGTCCTATTATTCCACATTCTTCGACCAAATATATGGTGGTTAAAGGGCGTAATACCGGCTCCTACTGATGAGTCGCCAGTAAGCACGAAACGAATGTGCATGAGATTATACTTTCCGTTCATGCTGCCTTTGGTTTATCCTTCTGGTCACAAACGAACTAATTTGTTACTAGGTTCGCAAAACCTAATACATACTTGCATATATATTAGTTCTTCGCGACAAACAGTATTTAACTGTAATATATTGAATTGAATGATGTCATGCTTACCGCGAAATGTGATAACTGATATCGATCAAGGCCAGAGTGTATGGTTTACTGGAGTAACAGGTGTTCGGAAATTGTTGTAATTCTCAATTTGGGTGAACTATAGCATAAATTGATATCCATCAGGTTGGTATCATGTACCGACTCGGAAACCATAGTGTTAGTAACCGGTACTCATCGATTTCAAAAAGGGTATCAGTTACTAACACAATAGCCATAGTGTTAGTATCCTTTACAGACTCGGTATATATATTATATAGTGTGAGTTAGCGTTGAAGTCGCATTGTCGTAGACTTTATATGATGTTAGCTTCACTATTGCAGGTTTACACATTCGTCTAGGAGATTGTACCGTCCTATTATTCCACATTCTTCTACCAAATATATAGTGGTTAAAGGGCGTAATACCGGCTCCTACTAATGAGTCGCCAGTAAGCACGAAACGAATGTGCATGAGATTATACTTTCCGTTCATGCTGCCTTTGGTTTATCCTTCTGGTCACAACTGAACTAATTTGTTACTAGGTTCGCAAAACCTAATACATACTTGCATATATATTAGTTCTTCGCAACAAACAGTATTTAACTATAATATATTGAATTGAATGATGTCATGCTTACCGCGAAATGTGATAACTGATATCGATGAAGGCCAGAGTGTATGGTTTAACTGGAGTAACAGGTTTTCGGAAATTGTTGTAATTCTCAATTTGGGTGAACTTTAGCATAAATTTATATCCATCAGGTTGGTATCATGTACCGACTCGGAAACCATAGTGTTAGTATCCGGTACTCATTGATTTCAAAAAAGGTATCAGTTACTAACACAATAGCCATAGTGTTAGTATCCTTTACAGACTCGGTATATATATTATATAGTGTGAGTTAGCGTTGAAATCGCATTGTCGTAGACTTTATATGATGTTAGCTTCACTATTGCAGGTTTACACATTCGTCTAGGAGATTGTACCGTCCTATTATTCCACATATCTTCGACCAAATATATGGTGGTTAAAGGGCGTAATACCGGCTCCTACTAATGAGTCGCCAGTAAGCACGAAACGAATGTGGATGAGATTATACTTTCCGTTCATGCTGCCTTTGGTTTATCCTTCTGGTCACAACTGAACTAATTTGTTACTAGGTTCGCAACCCCTAATACATACTTGCATATATATTAGTTCTTCGCAACAAACAGTATTTAACTGTAATATATTGAATTGAATGATGTCATGCTTACCGCGAAATGTGATAACTGATATCGATGAAGGCCAGATTGTATGGTTTAACTGGAGTAACAGGTGTTCGGAAATTGTTGTAATTCTCAATTTGGGTGAACTTTAGCATAAATTTATATCCATCAGGTTGGTATCATGTACCGACTCGGAAACCATAGTGTTAATATCCGGTACTCATCGATTTCAAAAAAGGTATCAGTTACTAACACAATAGCCATAGTGTTAGTATCCTTTACAGACTCGGTATATATATTATACAGTGTGAGTTAGCGTTGAAGTCGCATTGTCGTTGACTTTAGATGATGTTAGCTTCACTATTGCAGGTTTACACATTCGTCTAGGAGATTGTACCGTCCTATTATTCCACATTCTTTGACCAAATACATAGTGGTTAAAGGGCGTAATACCGGCTCCTACTGATGAGTCGCCAGTAAGCACGAAACGAATGTGCATGAGATTATACTTTCCGTTCATGCTGCCTTTGGTTTATCCTTCTGGTCACAACTGAACTAATTTGTTACTAGGTTCGCAAAACCTAATACATACTTGCATATATATTAGTTCTTCGCAACAAACAGTATTTAACTGTAATATATTGAATTGAATGATGTCATGCTTACCGCGAAATGTGATAACTGATATCGATCAAGTCCAGAGTGTATTGTTTAACTGGAGGAACTGGTGTTCGTAAATTGAAGTAATTCTCAATTTGGGTGAACTTTAGCATAAATTGATATCCATCAGCTTAATATCATGTACCGACTCGGAAACCATAGTGTTGTTATCTGGAACTTATTGATTACAAAAAAGGTGTGCGTTACTAAGACAATAGCCATAGTTTTAGTATCCTTTACAGATTCGATATATATAATAGATAGTGTGAATTAGCGTTGAAATCGCATTGTCGTAGACTTTACATTATGTTAGCTTCACTATTGCAGGTTTACACATTCGTCTACGAGATTGTACCGTCCTATTATTCCACATTCTTCGACCAAATACATAGTGGTTAAATGACGTAATACCGGCTCCTCCTGATGAGTCGCCAGTAATCACGAAACGAATGTGCGTGAGATTATACTTTCAGTTCATGCTGCCTTTGGCTTATCCTTCTGGTAACAACTGAACTAATTTTTACTAGGTTCGCAACACGCAATACATATATGCAAATATATTAGTTCTTCGCAACAAACAGTATTTATCTGTAATATATTGAATTGAATGATGTCATGCTTACCGCCAAATGTGATAAATGATATCGATCAACACCAGAGTGTATGGTCTAATTGGAGTAACTTGAGTTTGGAAATTGTTGTAATGCTCAATGTGGGTGAACTTTAGCATAAATTGATATCCATCAAGTTGGTATCATATACCGACTCGGAAACCATAGTGTTGGTATCCGGTACTCATTGATTACAAAAAAGGTATCAGTTACTAACACAAAAACCATAGTGTTATTATTCTTTACAGATTCGGTATATATATTATTTAGTGTGTGTTAGCCTTCAAGTAGCATTCTCGTACACTTTATATGATGTAACCTTCACTATTGCAGGTGTACACGTACGTCTAGGAGATTGTACCGTTCTAATATAACACATTTTTTGGACACCATAGTGTTAGCATCCGGTACTCATTGATTTCAAAAAAGATATCAGTTACTTATACAATAGCCCTAGTTTTAGTATCCTTTACAGATTCGATATATACATTATATAGTGTGATTTAGCGTTGAAGTCGCATTGTTGTAGACTTTATATGGTGTTAGCTTCACTATTGCAGGTTTACACATTCGTCTAGGAGATTGTACCGTCCTATTATTCCACATTCTTCGACCAAATATATAGTGGTTAAAGGGCGTAGTACCGGCTCCTACTGATGAGTCGCCAGTAAGCACGAAACGAATGTGCATGAGATTATACTTTCCGTTCATGCTGCCTTTGGTTTATCCTTCTGGTCACAACTGAACTAATTTGTTACTAGGTTCGCAAAACCTAATACATACTTGCATATATATTAGTTTTTCGCAACAAACAGTATTTAACTGTAATATATTGAATTGAATGATGTCCTGCTTACCGCGAAATGTGATAACTGATATCGATGAAGGCCAGAGTGTATGGTTTAACTGGAGTAACAGGTGTTCGGAAATTGTTTTAATTCTCAATTTGGGTGAACTTTAGCATAAATTTATATCCATCAGTTTGGTATCATGTACCGACTCGGAAACCATAGTGTTAGTATCCGGTACTCATCGATTTCAAAAAAGGTATCAGTTACTAACACAATAGCCATAGTGTTAGTATCCTTTACAGACTCGGTATATATATTATATAGTGTGAATTAGCGTTGAAGTCGCATTGTCGTAGACTTCAGATGATGTTAGCTTCACTATTGCAGGTTTACACATTCGTCTAGGAGATTGTACCGTCCTATTATTCCACATTCTTCTGACCAAATATATAGTGGTTAAAGGGCGTAATACCGGCTCCTACTGATGAGTCGCCAGTAAGCACGAAACGAATGTGCATGAGATTATACTTTCCGTTCATGCTGCCTTTGGTTTATCCTTCTGGTCACAACTGAACTAATTTGTTACTAGGTTCGCAAAACCTAATACATACTTGCATATATATTAGTTCTTCGCAACAAACAGTATTTAACTGTAATATATTGAATTGAATGATGTCATGCTTACCGCGAAATGTGATAAATGATATCGATGAAGGCCAGAGTGTATGGTTTAACTGGAGTAACAGGTGTTCGGAAATTGTTGTAATTCTCAATTTGGGTGAACTTTAGCATAAATTTATATCCATCAGGTTGGTATCATGTACCGCCTCGGAAACCATAGTGTTAGTATCCGGTACTCATCGATTTCAAAAAAGGTATCAGTTACTAACACAATGGCCATAGTGTTAGTATCCTTTACAGACTCGGTATATACATTATATAGTGTGAGTTAGCATTGAAGTCGCATTGTCGTTGACTTCAGATTATGTTAGCTTCACTATTACAGGTTTACACATTCGTCTAGGAGATTGTACCGTCCTATTATTCCACATTCTTCTACCAAATATATAGTGGTTAAAGGGCGTAATACCGGCTCCTACTTATGAGTCGCCAGTAAGCACGAAACGAATGTGCATGAGATTATACTTTCCGTTCATGCTGCCTTTGGTTTATCCTTCTGGTCACAACTGAACTAATTTGTTACTAGGTTCGCAAAACCTCATACATACTTGCATATATATTAGTTCTTCGCAACAAACAGTATTTAACTGTAATATATTGAATTGAATGATGTCATGCTTACCGCGAATTGTGATAACTGATATCGATGAAGGCCAGAGTGTATGGTTTAACTGGAGTAACAGGTGTTCGGAAATTGTTGTAATTCTCAATTTGGGTGAACTTTAGCATAAATTTATATCCATCAGGTTGGTATCATGTACCGACTCGGAAACCATTGTGTTAGTATCCCGTACTCATCGATTTCAAAAAAGGTATCAGTTACTAACACAATAGCCATAGTGTTAGTATCCTTTACAGACTCGGTATATATATTATATAGTGTGAGTTAGCATTGAAGTCGCATTGTTGTTGACTTTAGATGATGTTAGCTTCACTATTACAGGTTTACACATTCGTCTAGGAGATTGTACCGTCCTATTATTCCACATTCTTCTACCAAATATATAGTGGTTAAAGGGCGTAATACCGGCTCCTACTGATGAGTCGCCAGTAAGCACGAAACGAATGTTCATGAGATTATACTTTCCGTTCATGCTGCCTTTGGTTTATCCTTATGATCACAACTGAACTAATTTGATACTAGGTTCGCAAAACCTAATACATACTTGCATATATATTAGTTCTTCGCAACAAACAGTATTTAAATGTAATATATTGAATTGAATGATGTCATGCTTACCGCGAAATGTGATAGCTGATATTGATCAAGGCCACAGTGTGTGGTTTAACTGGAGTAGCAGGTGTTCGGAAATTGCTGTAATTCCCAATTTGGGTGAACTTTAGCATATATTGATATCCACCAGGTTGGTATCATGTACCGATTCGGAAACCATAGTGTTAGTATCCGGTAATCATCGATTTCAATAAAGGTATCAGTTACTAACACAATTGGCATAGTGTTAGTATCCTTTACAGATTCGGTATATATATTATATAGTGTGAGTTAGCGTTAATTCGCAATGTTGTAGACTTTATTTGATGTTATCTTCATTATTGCAGGTTTACAAGTTAGGCTAGGCTATTGTGCCGTCCTATTATTACACATTCTTCGACCACATATATGTTGGTTAAAGCGCGTAATGCCGCTCCTACTGATGAGTAGCCAGAAAGCACGAAACTAATGTGCATGAGATTATACTGCCGTTCATGCTGCCTTTAGTTTATTCATCTCGTCACAACTGAAATAATTTGTTACTAGGTTCGCAAAACCTCATTCATACTTGCATATATATAAGTTCTTCGCAACAAGCAGTATTTAACTGTAATATATTGAATTGAATGATGTCATGCTAACCGCGAAATGTGATAACTAATATCGATCAAGGCCAGAGTGTATGGTTTAACTGGAGTACAAGGTGTACGGAAATTGTTGTAATGCTCAATTTGGGTGAACTTTAGAATAAATTGATATTCATCAGGTTGGTATCATGTACCGACTAGGAAACCATAGGGTTAGTATCCGGTACTCATAGATTTCAAAAAAGGTTTGAGTTACAAATACAATTGACATAGTGTTAGTATCCATTACAGATTCGGAATATACATTATATAGTGTGAGTTTGCGTTGAAGTCGCATTGTCTTAGACTTTATATGATGTTAGCTTCACTATTGCAGGTTTACACATTCGTCTAGGAGATTGTACCGTCCTATTATTCCACATTCTTGACCAAAATATATAGTGGTTAAAGGGCGTAATACCGGCTCCTACTGATGAGTCGCCAGTAAGCACGAAACGGATGTGCATGAGATTATACTTTCCGTTCATGCTGCCTTTGGTTTATCCTTCTGGTCACAACTGAACTAATTTGTTACTAGGTTCGCAACACCTAATACATACTTGCATATATATTAGTTCTTCGCATCGTACAGGATTTAACTGTTAAATATTTAATTGAATGATGTCATGTTTAACGCGAAATGTGATAACTGATATCGATCAAGGCCAGTGTGTGTTGTTTAACTGGAGTAGCAGTTGTTCGCAAATTGTTGCTATTCTAAATTTGTGTGAACTTTAGGATAATATGATATCCATCAGGTTGGTATCATGTGCCGACTCGGAAACCATTGCGTTAGTATCCGGTACTCATCGATTTCAAAAAAGATATCAGTTACAAATATAATTGACATAGTGTTAGTTTCCTTTACAGATTAGGAATATACATTATATAGTGTGAGTTAGCTTTAAAATCGCATTGTTGTAGACTTTATATGATCTTAGCTTAACTATTGCAGGTTTTCACATTCGTCTAGGAGATTGTACCGTCCTATTATTCCACATTCTTCGACCAAATATATAGTGGTTAAAGGGCGTAATACCGGCTCCTACTGATGAGTCGCCAGTAAGCACGAAACGAATGTGCATGAGATTATACTTTCCGTTCATGCTGCCTTTGGTTTATCCTTCTGGTCACAACTGAACTAATTTGTTACTAGGTTCGCAACACCTAATACATACTTGCATATATATTAGTTCTTCGCAACAAACAGTATTTAACTGTAATATATTGAATTGAATGATGTCATGCTTACCGCGAAATGTGATAACTGATATCGATGAAGGCCAGAGTGTGTGGTTTAACTGGAGTAACAGGTGTTCGCAAATTGTTGTAATTCTCAATTTGGGTGAACTTTAGCATAAATTTATATCCATCAGGTTGGTATCATGTACCGACTAGGAAACCATAGTGTTAGTATCCGGTACTCATCGATTTCAAAAAGGTATCAGTTACTAACACAATAGCCATAGTGTTTGTATCCTTTACAGACTCGGTATATATATTATATAGTGTGAGTTAGCGTTGAAGTCGCATTGTCGTTGACTTTAGATGATGTTAGCTTCACTATTGCAGGTTTACACATTCGTCTAGGAGATTGTACCGTCCTATTATTCCACATTCTTCTACAAAATATATGGTGGTTAAAGGGCGTAATACCGGCTCCTACTGATGAGTCGCCAGTAAGCACGAAACGAATGTGCATGAGATTATACATTCCGTCCATGCTGCCTTTGGTTTATCCTTCTGGTCACAACTGAACTAATTTGTTACTAGGTTCGCAAAACATAATACATACTTGCATATATATTATTTCTTCGCAACAAACAGTATTTAACTGTAATATATTGAATTGAATGATGTCATGCTTACCGCGAAATGTGATAACTGATATCGATGAAGGCCAGAGTGTATGGTTTAACTGGAGTAAGCAGGTGTTCGGAAATTGTTGTAATTCTCAATTTGGGTGAACTTTAGCATAAATTTATATCCATCAGGTTGGTAGCATGTACCGATTCGGAAACCATAGTGTTAGTATCCGGTACTCATCGATTTCAAAAAAGGTATCAGTTACTAACACAATAGCCATAGTGTTAGTATCCTTTACAGACTCGGTATATATATTATATAGTGTGAGTTAGCATTGAAGTCGTATTGTCGTAGACTTTAGATTATGTTAGCTTCACTATTACAGGTTTACACATTCGTCTAGGAGATTGTACCGTCCCATTATTCCACATTCTTCTACCAAATATATAGTGGTTAAAGGGCGTAATACTGGCTCCTACTGATGAGTCGCCAGTAAGCACGAAACGAATGTGCATGAGATTATACTTTCCGTTCATGCTGCATTTGGTTTATCCTTCTGGTCACAACTGAACTAATTTGTTACTAGGTTCGCAACACATAATACATACTTGCATATATATTAGTTCTTCGCAACAAACAGTATTTAACTGTAATATATTGAATTAAATGATGTCATGCTTACCGCGAAATGTGATAACTGATATCGATGAAGGCCAGAGTGTATGGTTTAACTGGAGTAGCAGGTGTTCGGAAATTGTTGTAATTCTCAATTTGGGTGAACTTTAGCATAAATTTATATCCATCAGGTTGGTATCATGTACCGACTCGGAAACCATAGTGTTAGTATCCGGTACTCATCGATTTCAAAAAAGGTATCAGTTACTAACACAATAGCCATAGTGTTAGTATCCTTTACAGACTCGGTATATACATTATATAGTGTGAGTTATCATTGAAGTCGCATTGTCGTTGACTTTAGATTATGTTAGCTTCACTATTACAGGTTTACACATTCGTCTAGGAGATTGTACCGTCCTATTATTCCACATTCTTCTACCAAATATGTAGTGGTTAAAGGGCGTAATACCGGCTCCTACTGATGAGTCGCCAGTAAGCACGAAACGAATGTGAATGAGATTATACTTTCCATTCATGCTGCCTTTGGTTTATCCTTCTGGTCACAACTGAACTAATTTGTTACTAGGTTCGCAAAACCTAATACATACTTGAATATATATTAGTTCTTCGCAACAAACAGTATATAACTGTAATATATTGAATTGAATGATGTCATGCTTACCGCGAAATGTGATAACTGATATCGATGAAGGCCAGAGTGTATGGTTTAACTGGATTAACAGGTGTTCGGAAATTGTTGTAATTCTCAATTTGGGTGAACTTTAGCATAAATTTATATCCATCAGGTTGGTATCATGTACCGACTCGGAAACCATAGTGTTATTATCCGGTACAAATCGATTTCAAAAAAGGTATCAGTTACTAACACAATAGCCATAGTGTTAGTATCCTTTACAGACTCGGTATATAGATTATATAGTGTGAGTTAGCATTGAAGTCGCATTGTCGTTGACTTTAGATTATGTTAGCTTCACTATTACAGGTTTACACATTCGTCTAGGAGATTGTACCGTCCTATTATCCCACATTCTTCGACCAAATATATAGTGGTTAAAGGGCGTAATACCGGCTCCTACTGATGAGTCGCCAGTAAGCACGAAACGAATGTGCATGAGATTACACTTTCCGTTCAAGCTGCCTTTGGTTTATCCTTCTGGTCACAACTGAACTAATTTGTTACTAGGTTCTCAAAACCTAATACATACTTGCATATATATTAGTTCATCGCAACAAACAGTATTTAACTGTAATATATTGAATTGAATGATGTCATTCTTACCGCGAAATGTGATAATTGACATCGATCAAGGCCAGAGTGTATGGTTTATTTGGAGTATCAGATGTTCGGAAATTGTTGTAATTCTCAATTTGGGTGAACTATAGCATAAATTGATATCCATCAGGTTGGTATCATGTACCGACTCGGAAACCATAGTGTTAGTATCCGGTACTCATCGACTTCAAAAAAAGATATCAGTTAATAATACAATAGCCATAGTGTTAGTATCCTTTACAGATTCGGTATATATATAATATAGTGTGAGTTAGCGTTGATGTCGCTTTGTCGTAGACTTTATATGATGTTAGCTTCACTATCGTAGGTTTTCACATTCGTCTAGGAGATTCTACCGTCGTATTATTCCACATTCTTCTACCAAATATACAATGGTTAAAGAGCGTAATAGCGGCTCCAACTGATGAGTCGCCAGAAAGGACGAAACGAATGTACATGATATAATACTTTCCGTTCATGCTGCTTTTGTTTTATCCTTCTGGTCACAATTGAACTAATTTGTTACTAGATTCGCAACACCTAATACTTACTTGCATATATATTAGTTCTTCGCAACAAACAGTATTTAACCCTAATATATTGAATTGAGTGATATCATGCTTACCGCGAAATGTGATAACTGATATCGATCAAGGCCAGAGTGTATGGTTTAACTGGAGTAACAGGTGTGCGGAAATTGTTGTATTTCTCAATTTGGGTGAATTTAAGCATAAATTGATATCCATCAGGTTGGTATCATGTACCGACTCGGAAACCATAGTGTTAGTATCCGCTACTCATCGATTTCAAATAAAAGTTATCAGTTACTAGCACAATAGCCATAGTGTTAGTATCCTTTACAGACTCGGTATATATATTATATTGTGTGAGTTAGCATAGAAGTCGTGTTATCGTTGACTTTAGATTATGTTAGCTTCACTATTACAGATTTACACATTCGTCTAGGAGATTGTACCGTCCTATTATTCCACATTCTTCTACCAAATATATAGTGGTTAAAGGGCGTCATACCGGCACTTACTGATGAGTCGCCAGTAAGAACGAAACGAATGTGCATGAGATTATACTTTCCGTTCATGCTGCCTTTGGTGTATCCTTCTGGTCACAGCTGAAGTAATTTGTTACTAGGTTCGCAACACCTAATACTTACTTGCATATATATTAGTTCATTTTACCCTTCCTGTGTGCAAAAACAAAATTTTATCAGATATAAGAAAATTTTCTTTCTCATGGTCTTCTCAAATATCTACTCATGAACATATCTTTATATATAAATGGAAAGCAAAACAAGATAGAAATATTTGAACATAGAGAGAGTGTGGAAAATAGAAACCAATCAAATTGCGTGCGTCACTTCCAGTTCAAGCTCAATGCTTGTACGTGTTTCTTCTGCTTACATAAATCCGGCTGCAATTTGTTTATCCATAAGGCTTCGTATGTGGCTAGCTCCCTTCTGTTTTTGCATTTAGTAATTACTTTGAATGCTACGTCTGGAGAACATACGTGAGATGTTTCGATGATGTGTTGCGCAATAGCAGACGTGTATTCACCATTTGATTTAAAACAGGCGTTCAAGTTGCAATGTTCCCTCATTCGAGTAATTAACCGTCTGGTCGATCGGCCTATGTAAGTTGATCGACAACTTGCGCATGTATATTGATAAATAATATTTGATATCGACATTAACGGCTGTTTCTCTTTGATTGTTGGTAAAGGCAAGTGTGTTTCCCTAAATAACACTCGTAGTTTGGCTGCATTAAATGTGCGTGTCAATGCTGCTTCAACTTTCTTTTGTGCCATTCGGGAAACTGCATCCCCCTTAAATGGGATGTTTAGGTAGACTGTTTTCTTTTCTGGCCCATAATACGTCTGTTTCTGGTTAACTCCTTATTTTATAATTGATTCAATTAA
Organism: Eudiplozoon nipponicum; assembly: GCA_029291075.1. Classification (NCBI taxonomy): domain Eukaryota; kingdom Metazoa; phylum Platyhelminthes; class Monogenea; order Mazocraeidea; family Diplozoidae; genus Eudiplozoon; species Eudiplozoon nipponicum. The sequence continues at coordinate 9,824 of JAQBSW010006583.1, read as the reverse complement.
TTGTCTGGGATAGCCATTAGACATTAAATCGTTAATTGCTTTATTATATTCATTTTCTCTAGAATCTTGACTAACCAACCTGTCAATTCTTGAAAAGCAACCACGAACTGTTGATAATTTATATTGAAATGGCACAAAACTGATGTAATGCAAATACTGTGCAGACCATGTTGGTTTATGGTAAATTGTTCTGTTTAATTTACCATTAGTTTCTTTCTTTAATAGTACATCTAGGAAAGGCAGACAGTCATCTTTCTCGTGCTCTGACGTGAAACCGATATTCTTATGTGCTTTGTTGAAACTTTTAAGTAATGTTCGTGATTTCGACCTGTTCTTAAGTACAAGAAATATATCATCCACGTACCATATATATTGAGCACATTTACTTATGTCACTCTTTAATGATGTATTTTCTAGGTGCCCTAGAAAAATCTCAGCCAACACTGGAGATAAGGGGCTTCCCATTGCGACACCATCAGTCTGTTTGTAGATGTTTCCATTAAAACGAAATCGTACGTCTTTCGTGCATAATAAGATAAGCTTGCGTAGAGTTTGACCTGGCACCGGCGATGGTAATATATCGTGTTCTACCGCTTTGACTATAATGTCAATGGTTTCATCAATTGGAACATTTGTAAACAGAGACGTAACATCAAAAGATACCATAATCTTGTTTTTAACATTTATATCTTGAATTTTGTTTACAAACTCAAACGAATCGGCAACCGAATGATTACCTAGTAGTTTACGTAATGGTTCAAGTAAACGAACTAGCCATTTAGCTAGTGCATGAAACGGAGAATTTACCATTGATAAAATTGGCCTCATAGGACAACCTCTTTTGTGTGTTTTTGGTAATCCGTACATTATTGGTGTAGATGATCCAACTGACTTGAGCTTCTGTGCAGTGGCCTCATCACAGGAAGGGAACAATGAATTTTTTAAGCTCGCATTTCAAAAGAATATATTAGTTCTTCGCAACAAACAGTATTTAACTGTAATTTATTGAATTGAGTGATATCATGCTTACCGCGAAATGTGATAACTGATATCGATCAAGGCCAGAGTGTATGGTTTAACTGGAGTAACAGGTGTGCGGAAATTGTTGTATTTCTCAATTTGGGTGAACTTTAGCATAAATTGATATCCATCAGGTTGGTATCATGTACCGACTCGGAAACCATAGTGTTAGTATCCGGTACTCATCGATTTGAAAAAAGGTATCAGTTACTAACACAATAGCCATAGTGTTAGTATCCTTTACAGACTCGGTATATATATTATATAGTGTGAGTTAGCGTTGAAGTCGCATTGTCGTAGACTTGATATGATGTTAGCTTCACTATTGCATGTTTACACATTCGTCTAGGAGATTGTACCGTCCTATTATTCCACATTCTTCGACCAAATATACAGTGGTTAAAGGGCGTAATACCGGCTCCTACTGATGAGTCGCCAGTAAGCACGAAACGAATGTGCATGAGATTATACTTTCCGTTCATGCTGCCTTTGGTTTATCCTTCTGGTCACAACTGAACTAATGTGTTACTAGGCTCGCAAAACCTAATACATACTTGCATATATATTAGTTCTTCGCAACAAACAGTATTTAATTGTAATATATTGAATTGAGTGATGTCATGCTTACCACGAAATGTGATAACTGATATCGATGAAGGCCAGAGTGTATGGTTTAACTGGAGTAACAGGTGTTCGGAAATTGTTGTAATTCTCAATTTGGGTGAACTTTAGCATAAATTTATATCCATCAGGTTGGTATCATGTACCGACTCGGAAACCATAGTGTTAGTATCCTGTACTCATCGATTTCAAAAAAGTATCAGTTACTAACACAATAGCCATAGTGTTAGTATCCTTTATAGACTCGGTATATATATTATATAGTGTGAGTTAGCATTGAAGTCGTATTGTCGTTGACTTCAGATTATGTTAGCTTCACTATTGCAGGTTTACACATTCGTCTAGGAGATTTTACTGTCCTATTATCCCACATTCTTCTACCAAATATATAGTGGTTAAAGGGCGTAATACCGGCTCCTACTGATGAGTCGCCAGTAAGCACGAAACGAATGTGCATGAGATTATACTTTCCGTTCATGCTGCCTTTGGTTTATCCTTCTGGTCACAACTGAACTAATTTGTTACTAGGTTCGCAAAACCTAATACATACTTGCATATATATTAGTTCTTCGCAACAAACAGTATTTAACTGTAATATACTGAATTGAGTGATGTCATGCTTACCGCGAAATGTGATAACTGATATCGATGAAGGCCAGAGTGTATTGTTTAACTGGAGTAACAGGTGTTCGGAAATTATTGTAATTCTCAATTTGGGTGAACTTTAGCATTAATTGATATCCATCAGGTTGGTATCATGTACCGACTCGGAAACCATAGTGTTAGTATCCGGTATTCATCGATTTCAAAAAAAATTTATCAGTTATTAACACAATAGCCATAGTGTTAGTATCCTTTACAGACTCGGTATATATATTATATAGTGTGAGTTAGCATTGAAGTCGTATTGTCGTTGACTTACGATTATGTTAGCTTCACTATTACAGGTTTACACATTCGTCTAGGAGATTATACCGTCCTATTATTCCACATTCTTCTACCAAATATATAGTGGTTAAAGGGCGTAATACCGGCTCCTACTGATGAGTCGCCAGTAAGCACGAAACGAATGTGCATGAGATTATCCTTTCCGTTCAGGCTGCTATTGGTTTATCCTTCTGGTCACAACTGAACTAATTTGTTACTAGGTTCGCAAAACCTAATACATACTTGCATATATATTAGTTCTTCGCAACAAACAGTATTTAACTGTAATATATTGAATTGAATGATGTCATGCTTACCGCGAAATGTGATAACTGACATAGATAAAGTCCAGAGTGTATTGTTTAATTGGAGTAACAGGTGTTCGGAAATTGTTGTAATACTCAATTTGTGTGAACTTTAGCATAAATTGATATCCATCAGGTTGGAATCATGTACCGACTCGGAAACCATAGTGTTAGTATCCGGTATTCATTGATTTCAAAAAATGTATCAGTTACAAATACAATTGGCATAGTTTAATTATCCATTACAGATTCGGTATATATATTATATAGTGTGACTTAGCGTTGAAGTCTCATTGTCGTAATCTTTATATGATGTTAGCTTCACTATTGCAGGTTTACACATTCGTCTAGGAGATTGTACCGTCCTTTTATTCCACATTCTTGACCAAATATATTGTGGTTAAAGGGCGTAATAGCGGCTCCTACTGGTGAGTCGCCAGTAAGCACGAAACGAATGTGCATGACATTATACTTTCCGTTCATACTGCCTTTGGTTTATCCTTCTGGTCACAACTGAAGTAATTTGTTAATAGGTTCGCAACACCTAATACATACTTGCATATATATTAGTTCTTCGCAACAAACAGTATTTTGTTGGGGTACTTTTCGCTGTTGCTATCTCGTTCCTCATTTTGTACCCCTACTACATATCAATGGTGGCTATTATTATTACCCATGCGTCTAATCAGTCTCTGATCTTTTTCGGATGGTTGATGTGAGAAGGCAAAAACATCTGGTCATACGTATATTAGATATAAAGTTGCAAATAGTAATGTAATTCACAGTTAGTTCAAATTGAATATATGTTAGTCAGCTGTAAAAATAGATTTTTATGCAAAAATAAGTCTTAAACACCATCGACAGTGAGAATAGTCAAACGATTAAAAATACATGACAATATGAACATAGTAAACTGATTTATGTTTATAGAGAAAATGTTTCGCACACAAGTAGTTATTCTTACACAAATGTCTGAATAGAATTATATTTATACCATCGATTTAAAACATATGAAGATATGTAAAAAGTCATCGTTAAAAGCTGTCACTAAAATGAAGGAGTAAGCCCCATAAAGACTTCAATGACCAAAAACTCACGAATATTTAGTTCATGTCATTATTATAATCTATTATTCTCTGAAATTCTGAACGGCACAATTAACTAACAGTAAAAATTGTTAAAATTCCAACTGAGCGGAATAAATCCGCAGCGACACAATAGTTCACCGCGTGATCCTCGCGGATCGCGCGCGGTTCTGTTTCTTTAATAAAAACACTATTAATTACAAATAAAATTGCAGTTTAAGAAATATCGATTAAAACTGCTTGAGACTAAAAGAGCTTGTTCTTAAGATCACAGTTAAGAGAAATATTGTTTAAGGACAGAGTTAGAATATTTGACCTTAAAGAGCACAGCGTTTGTAAAAATCGACCTTCGTTGGGTTGTAACACGGAGCCGCGTGTTACAATTTAACTGTAATATTTTGAACTGAATGATGTCATGCTTACCGCGAAATGTGATAACTGACCTTGATCAAGGCCAGAGTGTATGGTTTAATTGGAGTAACAGGTGTTCGGAAATTGTTGTAATACTCAATTTGTGTGAACTTTAGCTTAAATTGATATCCATCAGGTTGGTATCATGTACCGAATCGGAAACCAAAGTGTTCGTATCCGGTACTCATCGATTGCAAAAAAAAGTTATCAGTTACTAACACAATTGGCATAGTTTTATTATCCTTTACAGATTCGGTATATATATTATGTAGTGTAACTTAGCGTTGAAGTCGCATTGTCGTAGACTTTATATCATGTTAGCTTCACTGTTGCAGGTTTACACATTCGTCAAGGAGATTATACCGTCCTTTTATTCCACATTCTTGACCAAATATATAGTGGTTAAAGGGCGTAATAGCGGCTCCTACTGATTAGTCACCAGTAAGCACGAAACGAATGTGCATGAGATTATACTTTCCGTTCATACTGCCTTTGGTTTATCCTTCTGGTCACAACTGAACTAATTTGTTACTAGGTTCGCAAAACCTAATACATACTTGCATATATATTAGTTCTTCGCAACACACAGTATTTAACTGTAATATATTGAATTGAATGATGTCATGCTTACCGCGAAATGTGATAACTGATATCGATGAAGGCCACAGTGTATGGTTTAACTGGAGTAACAGGTGTTCGGAAATTGTTGTAATTCTCAATTTGGGTGAACTTAGCATAAATTTATATCCATCAGGTTGGTATCATGTACCGACTCGGAAACCATAGTGTTAGTATCCGGTATTCATCGATTTCAAAAAGGTATCAGTTACTAACACAATAGCCATAGTGTTAGTATCCTTTACAGACTCGGTATATATATATTATATAGTGTGAGTTAGCGTTGAAGTCGCATTGTCGTAGACTATATGATGTTAGCTTTACTATTGCAGGTTTACACATTCGTCTAGGAGATTGTACCGTCCTATTATTCCACATTCTTCGACCAAATATTTAGTGGTTAAAGGGCGTAATACCGGCTCCTACTGATGAGTCGCCAGTAAGCACGAAACGAATGTGCATAAGATTATAGTTTCCGTTCATGCTGCCTTTGGTTTATCCTTCTGGTCACAACTGAACTAATTTGTTACTAGGTTCGCAAAACCTAATACATACTTGCATATATATTAGTTCTTTGCAACAAACAGTATTTAACTGTAATATATTGAATTGAATGATGTCATGCTTCCCGCGAAATGTGATAACTGATATCGATGAAGGCCAGAGTGTATGGTTTAACTGGAGTAACAGGTGTTCGGAAATTGTTGTAATTCTCAATTTGGGTGAACTTTAGCATAAATTTATATCCATCAGGTTGGTATCATATACTGATTCAGAAACCATAGTGTTAGTATCCGGTACTCATCTATTTCAAAAAAGGTATCAGTTACTAACACAATAGCCATAGTGTTAGTATCCTTTACAGACTCGGTATATACATTATATAGTGTGAGTTAGCATTGAAGTCGCATTGTCGTTGACTTTAGATTATGTTAGCTTCACTATTACAGGTTTACACATTCGTCTAGGAGATTATACCGTCCTTTTATTCCACATTATCCTACCAAATATATAGTGGGTAAAGGGCGTAATACCGGCTCCTACTGATGAGTCGCCAGTAAGCACGAAACGAATGTGCATGAGATTATACTTTCCGTTCATGCTGCCTTTGGTTTATCCTTCGGTCACAACTGAACTAATTTGTTACTAGGTTCGCAAAACCTAATACATACTTGCATATATATTAGTTCTTCGCAACAAAACAGTATTTAACTGTAATATATTGAATTGAATGATGTCATGCTTACCGCGAAATGTGATAACTGATATCGATGAAGACCAGAGTGTATGGTGTAACTGGAGTAACAGGTGTTCGGAAATTGTTGTAATTCTCAATTTGGATGAACTTTAGCATAAATTTATATCCATCAGGTTGGTATCATGTACCGACTCGGAAACCATAGTGTTAGTATCCGGTACTCATCTATTTCAAAAATGGTATCAGTTACTAACACAATAGCCATAGTGTTAGTATCCTTTACAGACTCGGTATATATATTATATAGTGTGAATTAGCATTGAAGTCGTATTGTCGTTGACTTTAGATTATGTTAGCTTCACTATTACAGGTTTACACATTAGTCTAGGAGATTGTACCGTCCTATTATTCCACATTCTTCTACCAAATATATAGTGGTTAAAGGGCGTAATACCGGCTCCTACTGATGAGTCGCCAGTAAGCACGCAACGAATGTGCATGAGATTATACTTTCCGTTCATGCTGCCTTTGGTTTTTCCTTCTGGTTACAACTGAACTAATTTGTTACTAGGTTCGCAAAACCTAATACATACTTGCATATATATTAGTTCTTCGCAACAAACAGTATTTAACTCTAATATATTGAATTGAGTGATATCATGCTTACCGCGAAATGTGATAACTGATATCGACCAAGGACAAAGTGTATCGTTTAACTGGAGTAGCATATGTTCGGAAATTTTTGTAATTCTCAATTTGGGTGAACTTTAGCATAAATTGATATCCATAAGGTTGGTATCATGTACCGACTCGGAAACCATAGTGTTAGTATCCGTTACTCATCGATTTAAAAAAAGGGTATTAGTTACTAACACAATAGCCATAGTGTTAGTATCCTTTACAGACTCGGTATATATATTATATAGTGTGACTTAGCGTTGAAGTCGCATTGTCGTTGACTTTAGATGATGTTAGCTTCACTATTGCAGGTTTACACATTCGTCTAGGAGATTGTACTGTCCTATTATTCCACATTCTTTGACCAAATATATAGTGGTTAAAGGGCGTAATACCGGCTCCTACTGATGAGTCGCCAGTAAGCACGAAACGAATGTGCATGAGATTATACTTTCCGTTCATGCTGCCTTTGGTTTGTCCTTCTGGTCACAACTGAATTAATTTATTACTGGGTTCGCAACACCTAATACATACTTGCATATATATTAATTATTCCCATCAGACAGTATATAACTATAATATATTGAATTGAATGATGTCATGCTAATGGCGAAATGTGATAACTGATATCGATCAAGGCCAGAGTTTATGGTTTAACTGGATTAACAGATTTTCGGAAATTGTTGTAATTCTCAATTTGGTGAACTTTAGCATAAATTGATATCCATCAGGTTGGGATCATGTACCGACTCGGACACCATAGTTTTAGTATCCGGTACTCATCGATTTCAAAAAAAGATATCAGTTAATAACGCAATAGCGCTAGTGTTAGTATCCTTTACAGATTCGGGCTATACATTATATAGTGTGAGTCAGCGTTGAAGTCGCATTGTGGTAGACTTTGTATGATGTTAGCTTCACTATTGCAGGTTTACACATTCGTCTAGGAGATTGTACCGTCCTATTATTACACACTATTCGACCAAATATTCGGGTGGTTCAAGTGCGTACTGTAATATATTGAATTGAATGTTGTCATGCTTACCGCGAAATGTGATAATTGACATCGATCAAGGCTAGAGATTATGAATTAATTGGATTAACATATGTTCGGAAATTGTTGTAATTCTCAATTTGGGTGAACTAAAGCATAAATTGATATCCATTAAGTTGGTATCATGTACCGACTCGGAAACCATAGTTAAATCGAACTCTGCTAACCGTGTTATTTTGGAATTTGTTCTACGAGAAAAATTAAGCCTAGCTGTTTTACCAAGTATGCTGATCAATGGCTTATTATCGGTCAATAACTTAAACTTATGTCCGTCTAAGTAATGCTAAAAGTGTAGCACTTCGGCATACACTGCTTGAAGCTCTTTGCCAAACGTATCATAACGTTTTTCTCGATCATTAAGCTTACGGCTATAAAACCCAATTGGTCTTACTATGTCCTGATATCTTTGCTGTAGCACTGCTCCTAATGCAACATATGAGACATCTGTGATTAGTTCGAAAGGTTTTTCCCAATCTACAGGTGCTAATGTGGTTACGTCACTTAACATATCCTTGGCCTTTTGGAATTTTTCTCGGTCTTTTGGACTCAAGATTATAGGCCAAGACTTCTTGATCGTGCTCTTTTCACGAGTGAGATGGCCTTTTAACGATCCAAGAATTCCGGCTGGACCTGGAATGAATCGACGATAATAGCTGATCATGCCCAAGAACCTTCGCAACTAACGTACGGTTCGGGGCTCTGTTATGTCCTTTAGAGCTTGGATCATATCTTCCAAAGGTTTAATTCGGTCTTTGGAAAGTATATGACCAAGGTATTTAACTGAAGAGCAACCGATATTACTCTTATTAGGTTTGACCACTAATCCATATTGTTCCAGCCTGGTCAAAACCGTTTCCAAATGCGTACGATGTTCGTCTCGTGAGAAAATAGAATTATTATGTCGTCCATATATACCCTCGCAAATGGACAACTCTGACGGATTTCTTCAGCCAAACGCTGGAATATCTGACTGGCATTTTTAAAACCAAAAGGCATTCGAAGAAATTCATGCGATTCCCCTCCTGGAAATCTGACTGCGGTGAGTGGTATCGAACTTTCCTCCATTGGTACCTGATAATACGCTTTATGGAGATCTAAAGTTGAATAAACCCCATATCCCATTATATCTCGGAGTAAAGTACTCTGGTTAGGGAGAGGATAAAAATCACCCTTCGTCACTGAGTTTAATAGACGATAATTCTCACAAACCCTCCATTGACCCGGTTTAGGTTTGGGAACTACCACTATTGGTGGAGCAAAATTGGAATTTGACCTTCTACAAATCCCCTCTTTGAGCAATTGGTGAAATTCGGACAGCGCATCTTTTTGCTTGTGTTGTGCCAATGGTTGAGCCTTTGGTGAACAAGGCAACGGAGCCACCAATTCTATTTGATGTTCTACTCCTGTCTTCAAACCTATCCTTTTGGCACTGAAAGTTTGAAACACTGCTAGCTGCTTCTCGATTATATATGCAAAGTCATGTGCGACTGTTGGGCGAGGTAAGAGGACTGTTCTAACTGCCGACGTGTTAGACTCAGTAGGTGTTGATATCCCTACGCATTCTGCGATAGTCCTAGCTGTGGGGTCTAATGTCAGCTTATAATGTGTCAAGAAATCCATGCCAATGATATGGTCCTTGACATCGGCTACTAGAAAATTCCATCGGAAGGAAGATTTCTGGCCTAACGTTACCGACATTTCTTTCATCCCTTTCACCGTAATCGAACTACCGTTAGCGGCCCATAGTTGATAATCAAATGTGGGGCAATCTGCTTCCACCACGTCTGACCTAACTATGCTTACCTCAGCACCCGTATCGATAAGAATATCTAATCCAGATAATTCATCTTTAATAATGAACTTGTTGCTGGACAATCCAGCAATGTTTTCAAGATCTCCGCTTAGTG